>CAJHUC010000504.1:0-36486 GCA_905146915.1 Ostreobium quekettii | reverse complement strand
CGTTTCGTTAAAGTCGCCATGTACCCCTCCCACGTGACCGGTAGCATTACCCGGTCGGGCAACATACGCTTCGGTGTGGCGCGTACCACCCACGCGGCCTTGCGCCCCTGTGCCCAAGTCGCCGCCCCTTGACTCGCCACAGCAAGGGGGCTATCGCCCGGAAACACGGACGTTCCCACAGGCATAAGAAGCGACAAGCGCCGCCACAGCGGCGGGTCGCCAGACTGCCGCCCCTGCAGGGCGAGATGGCGCAACTTGGCGCCAAAGACGCCGGTTCAATTGCCAACTCGGCCGACCGAGGCCTTGACTCACAAGGCCTCGTCCTGCACGGTGGCCACCCGACACCACACAGGGGGGCTATGCCGCAGATTGGCAGCGAAGAGGGGCACGTACAACGAAAGAGGCGGTCGCGTGAAGAGGCAACAGGGGCTAAAACCAAATGCCGAAAAGAAATTCTATCACAGAATGCCTGCGAGCGTATCCTCGTTTCGTAGGACACTGCAGCAAGTGGATGAGCCTTTTCGCTGAGCCCTGGCAGTCTCCCAACCCGAACCGCGCGGGAAAGCCACCTCCGTTGTGATGCACCCCTACGATCGCGTTGGCGACTGGATTTCGCCTTGCCCACCATTCCCACCAAAATTAATAGATCTTGGATCGTGTTGTTTTCTGGCAAGGGGAGCGCCCATACATTTTGTATGTGAAAGAAGCTTTCCCAAACTTATGGCCTATGTTATTCTGGCTGCATGCTTCAGCGCTTTAAGGTGTATATGTCGTGGAGGCTTTGTTCTGTCGATCGACTATTTTCCCTGTTGATCGGCACTGTCCTTGTCCCAAGATCTTCCTTGCCAATCTTTCAGTGCGCCTTGGCTAGCCTTTTCCCACTGCCTGCTCCTTTCATGGTGCAGAGCTAAACTTGCGTTGGGCGCCGTGCTTTGCACATGGAGGGTAAGATTGGCCATGATCGCCGGCCTGTGCTGTGCCACGCGAGATTGTGCAGTCTCGCCCTGCAGGGACGGCAGTCTGGTGACCCGCAGCTGTGGCGGCGCTTGCCGCTACTTATGCCTGTGGGAACTTCCGTGTTTGCGGGCGGTAGCCCCGTTGGTGTGGCGAGTCAAGCCGCGACGACTTGGGCACAGGCGCAAAGGTGGCACGCGCCACACCGAAGCGTATGTTGCCGGGCCGGGGAATGCTACCAGTCACGTGGGGGGAGTACACGGCGACTTTAACGAAACGCGCCCCCGCCCCCCCCCCCCCACCCCCACCCCCTTGTTCCTCATTTGGGCCCCAACATGGGTCAAATTAGCAGGTCTAACGCGGCATAACGGCCCTTGGCAACACGCCAACACCCCACCAGGTGTCTTGCCCGCCATGGCCCGTCGCGGCTGCCTTCTCTCGCAACCCCCACCGCTCGCCGCCCGCGCCTGAGCCCCCGCGGCGTCTCCACTCGCGCACGCCCCCCCCCTCCCCGCCTCCATGACTTTTCTGCCCGCCGCTGCCGCCCCAGCCCCCCCTTTCGCTCATCCACCCTGCCAGCGAAGAGAGCAGTGGGTCAGCAAGCAGACGGCGAGTCCGGCATCCGGGGACTGGGATCAGAGGAGGCTCGCCAGGGCGCCGGGGCTGCCTACCTGCGTGGCGCCCCGCTCGCCGATCGCGGGGGGGCCGGCCGCATCGCCCCCCGCGGGTGGGCGGCTGTCGCCAGAGGGCCGGCCGCGAGGCAGGCATGGGCGAGAACTCGCGCCATGCGCGGAACACGGTAGGCGGGCGGGGGCCTGCACAGCATCCAGGACTCGGGAATGCCCCCGCTGTGCACCATGCACGTGCGGCTTCTTTCTGTGCGCCTGTGCGCTCCCCCCACCCCACCCCACCCCACCCCACCCCGCCCTGTGACCCCATGGATTGTGAGGCCGGCCTTCGCTTCGAGCAAACGCTGGCAGCCGCTGCGGCAGCGACGGGGATCCCAGCCCCCAGGGGCGGGCGGCGCGGCTTTCTGCCCGCGCCCGTGGCTGATTTTCCGCAGTTTTGCCATTCATTCGAAATTTTTCGTTTTGTGTCCCGCTGGTTTTGCTGCGGTGGTGGTGTTGCGCCTTCGGGTCCGTGACGTGGCTCACCGCCCTCGTGCGCCTGTGCCCGCAGAAGCGGCCCTGGATGCCCGCTGGCATTGACGGGTGCCTGCGCGAGGCGCGCGGTAGCCACAGGGGAAAGCGTGGCAGGCGGGATCCAGGCGGGCCCCCGCGGCGCAACCTGCAGGGCGAGTTTCTGGGCAGGGGGCCCCCAGGACGACGGCCCGGAAAAGGTGACCGCCCCATACTCCCGCGTGGCCGCTTTGTCCATTTTTTGGAGGGCATGGGTGGTCTGAGCCTTTGTTATTGGCCAGTCTGTTCTTGTGCGCAACTTGACGGTCCATGTCCTGCTGATCATTGCCTGGCATGAGCGTTGCCCATGCCTGTTGTTTGCTCTTCATTTGGGCCAAGATATGCATCGTGTTTGGGAGGCAGCGTGCTAGCCCCGTTGGAGGGAAGGGGCAGGGGTGTTTGGCACCTTGCGAGAAGTGCAAGGCGCTGTGGGTGCCAAAAGTTTGTCTGTGTGGTAGAGAGCAAGGATGCAGCATCTTAAAGACAACTCCACACATGTTTTGTTGATCGGAATGTTCATTGCAACAAGAGTGAGAAGAATGTCAAAGGAGCGGTAGCTCATTCTTGAGCTTCTTGAGCAAACGGATGGAGAGGCTCTGTTCCACATATGGAAACGATGCGCAAAGCTTCTTGGGAAGGGTGAGAAGCCCTTGTCAGTGACGATTGATCCTCATTTAGCACCAACAACTGTCCATTTCACACAGTTTCTGACAGTTTTCTGAACACATCGAAATGTGGAGGAGTGTGCATTGTCAGTGCGTGCAAGCCACAATGGAATAAGACCAGCTTGTGTGTCTCTTGACCATTGTCTTGCCGTCCCTCCTCACCAACAACGTTGCCATGCCCTACTGTTGGTTCTTTCCCATGCGCGCTGCAATGGTGTGCTGCTTGTCTGCAGACAACTATCTGAAGGATGGCATGGAGAGGCGGGGGCCCCATGGGCCGAATTTCCCCATGGGCCCATACCCTGGGGCCATGCCTGAGTGGAAGCGCCACGCCCATGACGACTGGTCCCCCACGACTGCCCAGGCGGATTCAAGGGGGCCGATGGGCCGTGAGCTGTGGAGGAATGAACACCTGGGCCCCTGGGAAGATTACGTCAAGTTCCATCCCTCAGACAGGAGGCCGCGGAGAGGGGGTGGCCGAGGGATGGGCTCCAGGGGACCAAAGCCGCACATGTTCTCCAACTCCATGGACAGGAGCCTGGTGAACATGGATGTTGGTGCTCTGGACATTGAACGGTCGCGTTCGGTGCCCTCTGTGGGTGCCTTCTGTGCTGACTTGAGGCAGCCCAGTCATGGAGACGACTTGGGGCACGCTGTGAGCCTGAAGTCAGGGTCGCCTGTGGCTGGGAAGGGCTGGGGTGACGTTCAGCTCGAGCCAAGGCTCTTGCTGCCTGGTCAGAAAGATGGGGAGGCTGTGGTGTGTGATGTGAAGCTGGAGCCCAGGGGGAGTGAGGACCTGGACCAAGGGTGTGGCGAGGTGTGGGATGGCTCCGATGGCCAGGGAAAGAGGCAGCGCAAGCTGGGCTTTGGCGACTCAATATCGAAGAAGCAGCCTGGCTCTAAGCAGAATGAGGATGGTTCAGCAAGCCCTGGCGCATCCCCACAAGAAGCCCAGGCGGAGGGATCAACAGCTGATGAGGATGCGGAGCCTCTGGCACAAGAGCCGGCAGTTGCACAGGAGAAGGCAAAGCAGATCGCTGACAAGATGGAAAAGCTGGAAAAGGAGCTGGACGAGTTGGAAAGGGCGATCACGGAGAACAAGCGTGTGGAACATGAACGCAGCCAGGCCGTTGAAGAGATCGGGAAAGGTCTGAAGAACATCGAGAATGAGACTATTGCTGATGGTGCAGATTGGGCATCGAGCTCAGAGGGGGCAGGAGGGTTGGAGGATGCTGAGGCCGATCGGTTATCAGGGTCATGTGGCACATCGTGTGAGTCTCGCAGCCTGCTTTCTCCACACCTACAGGAGCTGTCAAAGCCAGGCACTGTTGAGGGGCCCAACAAGGACACCGACGGTCCGGCGGAGCCGGAGATACAACCCAGTGTCGCAGAACGCACTGTGAGCATGGAGCAGAGCACTGACCGTTCCCCGCTACCTCCATCTGGCCAGCACCTTGACACTGCCTCACTAGCGTCCGACCCGGAACTCAGCACCACAGAACAGCATTTGGGACACTTGGCCCCATCCTCCTCATCCGGCCTTTTTGAGGACAATCGGTGTGTCGACATAGTGAAGCAGAACATGGCGACTGCGAAGGAGGCACGAAGAGGGGCCAAGTCCACACTGCCCACTGGGTTTGTGAAACCAGACTGGGGTCCAATGCTTCCGTGCCCCTTGCCCCCGAGCTCCCATGAACTGTTGGCACTTGCCAGGATAGTGAGGGTCCGGCAAAACAGAAGAGAAGCCACTGAGGCGTCACTGCAGGAAGATTACTCCAGGCGTGCAGATGAGTTCAGGCTGTTTATGGAGCGAGGTGCGCAGCCTGTGCATTGTACTACTTGTGACACTTGCCATATGTTCTGTGATGCATATGCTGTACCTGCTGTTGGTGAAAGGCATGTACGTTGACTTCGTTATGTGGAACACGGGCGATTTTCTGTTTGTAGGCAGTCTTGAAGTAGCCATGTGCCTGTTGTGTCACCTCTGCACGTTGTTTGTGTCCTTTTTGCTGCAAAGGGCGATATGCAACCTGTGCGATGCTACCAGTTTTGCCAGAATTCTTTTGTGTGTGTGCGTGTGTGTGTGTGTGTGTGTGTGTGTCTCTCTCCAAAGGTATGCAAACCCCCAGAAGAGAAACTGATATTAGACTATGGAGCACCTCATTCTAGCAAGTACGAGCTGGGACCTTTCCATGCATATATGCAAGCAGCAAGTACCCAACTGGCAATTGTTTGCTTGACTGAAGCATTGTGTTGGGAGCACAATTGCCTCAATCGAGAGATGTGGCGACCGCCTTGGGAGTGGGCTTAAGCTTTTGTTACATAAATTCCAACACTGGCTTCAACACTGGCTTGTTGGTATTCTAGAAGCATTGTAGAAGCCCACTGTAGAATACTTTCTGGAAGTATTTGGGAAGTGCTAACCAAAATAGGTCCATTGGTGGAGAACCTCTCTTGAGGGATTCCCTGCTCGAATTGAGGCCTGCATCTTCTGCCTGATTGCTCCAACATCTTGGAGAAGTGACCTCTGGTACAGCACAAACGCAAAACACACAATACACACAGAGCACACGAAACACACAAAGCACACACAACACATACAGCACACAAAGCACGCAAGCACGCAAAGCACGCAAAACAAAGCAGACGGGACCAAAGAACATGAGAACATAATTGTTGGAAGGAAGAGTACTGGGAAGCTCTGTCAAGTTATGTGCAAGCGACCTTGGCCATCGAACATACGAGTGGCACTTGGCATGCGACATGTAACGTCTGGGCGACTCATATGTTGCATTGCCTGTTGTACAGAGGTAACAGGGACTGGCGAGTTGTTGGGTCCCAAGAAGCCAGGCCGTGGGTCCTTCCGCCCAAAGAGCCAATATGAAGAGGCCAAAATCATGAGGGAGATAATGGGCAAAAAGGAGCTGGCAGAGATGTGCCAGATGCCTGAGTCATGCACTGGCACCTGGGATCATGGCCGGATCTTTGTGGACAAGAATCGCCTCGTGGAGGACCCAGAGGCCCAGCTGCTGGAGGAGGACAACTGCAACCCGTGGTCAGCAGATGAGAAGAAGGTGTTCATGGACAAATTCATTGAGCACCCCAAGGTGAGCTTGATTTCTTGCTGTGGCTTGCACTTGCCAGAAGCAGAAGCCAGCAAGTGACAGAAGCAGTGTCCAGCCAGCAAGTTTGGTGGCTCATAAGAGCTGTTACTGTTTAATCATAAACCACATAATGCTTGTCGAAAACAAGTTGCAACAAAGGGCACAGCAGCATCCTATTTGTATGTGTGTACTCAACCTCTTGAAATGGTGGTTCCACACATGACGGGAGCTTCCGATTGGGCAGATTTCTCTTTGGGATTGCAAAAGTGGATATGGGTGGTATGTGGCAATGCTGATGCCTCTTTAGCTTGCAAAAGTTGGTCTGGGTGATTGGCACTGTCAGATGCAGTTGGACATGACCCCCCAACCATTACCTAATGGTTTGCACAGGATTCACATCGGATTTCTTTGTTTGTGATGACTGTGTTTTGGGTGTGAGGGGTACCCTTTTACGACTTTTTGTTAAGTACAGCACCATCAGCTGTACAGCAGTAGATTTGATGGGTCTGGGCATCCAGTTATGAATTGTGGATGTGATGGATCTGGCCTCTAATGTCAAGAAATAACAAGAACGAAAATAAGAGATGGACCTGCACTACACTGTGCTGAATCCAACCACTGTTATGATGGTGCGCAATTGTCATGGTGTTCAATGCAGTGCTGCTTCAAGCGTGCCCATCTGTTCCCACACCTGCTGGGTGGACTGGCATCTTGTCATTTGTGACTTGATTCTCAGGATTCCCAGTCTTGCTGGGGTGCCAGTGCTGAAACTGTGTGCCACTGCACAGGACTTCCGCACTGTCGCCAGTTTCCTGGAGCACCGAACGACTGCAGATTGCATCGGCTTCTACTACCAGAACCAGAAGCTGGAGGTGTTCGAACGCGTGCGCCTCAAGCAGCAGCTCAAGAAACGGAGGTCCACTGCCGATGCCCGCAAGTTCAGCATCCAGCACATGCTACCACCCAGCCAACGCCCCCGCCCTGCGGCCGTGTCGCAGCCAAGCCCGAGGACAAGACCCAAGCGGTCAATTGCACAGCAACCGCAACAACAGGCTCAACAGCAGCTGCCTCAGCAACAGCAGCGGCGGACGTGCAGGCCTGATGCGCTTCCACGCGGGCGTATGCAGTTTCGGTTTGGTGAGAAGGCCAGGTCTTTTCTGGTAGGGGGGCCAGGTGACTCCAAGGGGCAAGCGATGGTTGAGTACGAGGGGTTTGAAGAGGTGGCAGGTCGGGATGAGGGAGTGGGCAGCAAGGCCAGAGGTGTGTGTGTTGGTCCTTTGTCGTTGCTCATCATGCAGTGCAATGCAAACTCTAGAGTGACTTGTATCTCCAAACACTATGTACCTTTGTGATCAGCTTGGGCCTGTCTGCTGGACTTGGGGAAATCACGGCCACCCTCATTTGCAAGGTGTACATGTACCAGCAGATGGAGAATGGATTGCCCTAAAGCAATTAAAAGGGACTGCCTTTGCACTGGACAGGCAATGAAGGAGATACCCCCACACACATACACACACAATAATGGCTCAGAAATGGCTGCCATCCCCACAGGCATGTGCAGGTTGTTGCTGCTGCATTGCATGGAGAAGCAAAAGTCCATGCTGTGCCGCTGGCTCAAGTGCATGTCCATTTTCATACAGTGATTGTGGTGATAATCGCCTGTTCAAGTGTCCATGACCAACACAAAAATCCAGATTCCTATGGGAAGGGATCGTTGTGGTGGATGTCAATCAAATCACCTGAAACATAGAAGCTGGCATGGCTCTCTCATGCTAAGAGCTCTTCGAACATGCCGGCAACACATATGCACAGATCGAATTGAACTTTGAACTGAAAGATAGTTCGGGGAACTGAAGTACAATTCAGTACAGCTGAAGTACAGCTCAGAAGACAACTGAACATTGGAGCATCCCCTCTGGTTGTAATGATTTAAGCCCCCTTTCAGGCTTGCAGCACTATGAGGCACTGGAAGCAGGGCTGGAACCATGGTAGTAGGGGTACAAGTGGACCAAACACTCGGTGGTCCTCAGTGGTGATACTTGGTGGTCCTCTGCGGTCCTTGGTGTACCATAGAATATTCGATTCTTCCGCATCAGAAAATCTTACTGTTACATTTTTTCCTCTGCATTTTTGTTTTTCGAAGCTCTATTTGTATGTTTATATGTTGCTCCCCCAAAGGGCCAAGCATTGCGTTAGTGCCTAATAATTTTCTCTGCAAAAAATGCTGAGCATTACGTTACTACACAGAAGGGTCGAATGTGTTACGGTACTCAGTGGTTTACACATGACTAGAGAGGTGTTGGTGTGTGGCAGGGGCACCCAAGGAAGACATCGCAGAAGGTGGCCTGGGCAGACAGGCGGCCAATCCTGTGTTGGAGGCACTGGACAGGACGTTGAATGCTGAGCCGGTCCAGGAGCTGACGTGTGCGCAACGTCGCACACTCCACAAGGAGGATGTGGTGACACACCCACCACTGTTCAAGCGTGAGGGGCCTGTGGAACACCGAACAGTGGATGAGTCGCTGCAGGAGTCTGAGGACCCGCGGTTTGGCCGGTCGGCTGTGGGCCAGCTGCATCTTGATGGATTTGTGGAACATCCTGGGCCACACTCTGGACTGCAGGTGAGGCGTCTGGTGCCAGTTGTTCAGGCGGACATTTAAACGTATCAATTCGTCAATAACCAGTTGATTGCTGAACAAACTTTGATGGCCAGACTGATAGATATTTACCATCATGGACAGCCAATGGTTGCTTCAATATGTCAGGGTTGGTGGGCACAACGCACAGACTCTGTGGGCGCTGCCAGTGTCTGATGTTTGGATTTTGCCAGTTTGGGTGACGACTTCTTTGTTTTGGCATTTCTCTTAAGGTGTGTGGTTTCCATGTTGTGAGCTGACAGAAGCAGCTGAGCATCGCACTGTTGTGCCAAAAGGTTCAGAATAGGTTAGCACTGCGAATCTGGATAGCAACATGACCTAGGTCATGTCCATAGTAGCCATAGCCATATGTTGTTGTGATACATATCATTTTCAGGCACCTGCTGATGTGACAGGGAGAGGCTGGCACTCCATCCTGTCACATCGCAGAGTTGTGCTGTCACATCAGCGCGTCCTCATGTGGTCACAACTGCTAACTCAGTCGTCTGAGGTTACGCTTCCAGCAAGTATTTCATCCTGCAGCAGTCACATATCACTGGTGACTGCTTGTGGCTGCAGTCACCTCTGGTGCACTGACCTGCTGTCTTGGGTTGCAATGCCACCCCAGTGTCATCCTTGTGAGGAATCATAAAATCAAGTCATGCCCCACAGCGCTGACCCATCAAACAGGTACCAAACAGGACAGGTTTGTTGTGGCTGCTTCTGACCCCTCGCTTCTTCCCAATCAAAGATGCAATCGTGGTGATGTGTCTGTGTTGGATCAGGGGTCCTTCCCTCTGTTTGGGCCACCTCCCAAGGCAGCGGGTCAGGGCTCACCGCCAAACAGCGCTGCCCCACCGACCTACGTGGACCCACAGCTGCTGAGCAGCATGTTTGGCGCCTCAAACAGCTTGGCACTGCCTACCTTCCTGCCTTCTGGTGACCTGGCTGGGATGGTGCCCCATGGGGCAGAAAATGCAGCCGCCTCCGCCAATGTGAGTTTGCTTATAACCCTTTTGCCGCCTGGAGCCTTACGCCTGCAAGGGATCTTTGAATACTACCTCTGTTCCAAAAATCATGTTGCATTTGTAATTTGCATGTATGGAGGTCAAAACGTGCGAGTTTGAAAAATTGACCGAAACAACTTTGACACGCCATATCAAGAGCTTTCTGAAGAGCCCCTGAACATGACAATTGACATCACTGTTCTCGCGATATGTTTAGAAGAGCTAAAACGCCATTTTTTATGTTATCGGGACCTTGAGAGGAGTATGGCAAGCTCGTCTCGCCCTTTGAAGGAGGTGGATCGAGCTGAGCTGTGTCTAGGAAAGATGATTGACCTGGTGGTCTGGTATACACTGATGATTCAAGCAAATTCAACGCAGAATCTGCACAGCAAACGATGCTGGGTTGCTGCAGACTTTTTAACTGTCAACAAGAATTGTGGGTATGTTGTGGCCAAAGGCCAAAAGGCACCTAGATTAGTGCAAGAGCTCGACCTAGCTGACACACCAAGCTCAGGAATGTTGTGCATGCTGAAGCTATCTCCAGCACGGCCTAGATTGGTGCCAATATGGCCAATCGTTAAAATTGAGAATTTCGAAGAAAAGATTAACCATAGCAGAAGAGATGGTCCATAAATAGTATGATTGCAATGATGCCAAAACTTTTGGAAGGTTATGGTAGTGCCTCTTATTGCCTACAACAAGATTCTTTAATAATATCGGGGAAATAGGCTGGCACACATGGGGATAACTTTACCACAAAACTACGGCGAATGGGTGTCCTGATGGAGATGGACAGGAACACTTTTGGTGGGGCTGTGAATTTCTTGTTGTATGGCGATGACTACTGTGCAAGATCCACATTAACCCAAACCAACCAAGAATTCCAAATCTGGTGACGGATTGATTGATTGAGTTGAACTTGCAAAGTATAGCAAGAATGAAGATGACACATATTTTGAAACAGAGGTAGTATGTTGAAATTGAAACAAGCAACAAAGAATACTTGAAGAAACTTAATGGAGTATGTGAAGATGTATTGAATGCACTTTGGATAGATGCCTCATGATCACATGCACGTTACTTATTGGCACTCACAGAAGTATTTTACTGTACCTTTGGCCCAAGCTTGTGCCCTGAATGCATTCACTTTATGTGGCCAGGCCAGGGCTGGGCTTGTGCAGTATTTCCACGCTTGTACAGTACCAACAGTACAATCCATGGTATGTCTTTGGTGATGTGGAAGGTAGAGCAAAAGTGCACTTTTTGTTAATAGGTGGTAGTAGCCTGGCGAAATTCGGACCATCATTGCCAACAGTCACATTTCGACAGTGTCAATGCCTTTGGACTGTTGAAGGGCAAGATTATCCACAGCATTGTTTGCTTGTGAAGTGTCTATCTCTAGAAAGCATGTTTCTTTCTGGTTGCAAGCACGCATGTTAATTATACCGTGAAGTATCACTTGACTCATCGGAAGCCCTCATCCTGACAGAAGTGATATGGGGCCTTGTGCCACCTCACAAACAGTGAGACGCCACGCAGTACTCCGAGAATTCAGCGTGTGGAAGGGAAGGAGCAATCGCAAACAGGAGGCGTTGTGCACACCAGGTGTGCCCTGGCGCCATGCAGAATTCTGAGAATTCATCGTGTGAAAGGGAATGAGTAATTGCGTTGTGCACACCAGGTCTAACCTGGCACAACAGCAGATTCTGCCTCTTTGTGCTGAGGATCCTTGCCATGTGTTGTGCCAGGCCCAAACACTACCTACCATGGAGGCAGCACCCATGCCATCAGCCCTCTCCTCAACTCCGCCGTTGTTTGGTGTAAGCTTCCCTAAATCTGGTGCTGGCAACACCAACGCACCACCGGTCTGTGGCCAAGATCATGGTTTTGACGAGCCGTCCAATGTCCAGACCTCCACTGGCCATGGAGGCAAAGGTGTGCAAACATTGTGCTTTGCTGTTGTATATTTCCTGCTCCGCTACGTCGCAGTCCAATACTTGCTTCTATTTGTCGTTTATTTATTTGTTTATTTACTTACTTATTCATTTATTATTCATTTGTTGTTTTGTTGTTTATCTACTTCCTCCGTCAGGAATTATATGAAACAAGTTGTTGACTGGCCACATTTGTATCATATACTTTGTCTTTTCTTTGAAAATTGGATCAGAGCACCCATTCTGTGTTTAGTCATTGCTGTTGAAAATTCGTTGGTAGAAAACAAGATTCATGCACTGGGTAATGCTTTAAAGCCACACGACTCAGGCCCCAAATTTCAACATTCCAAGCCCATTGGTGGGCCCACCAAACCCGATGCCCTAGATGCCCTAGATCCAGGGAGACCGCACACACAAATGATACCCTTTTCAGTGGCCGTCGCGGTATCAGAAGGGTAAGGGGTTGCCTCGTTGCTCGGGCTTTAGCCCAGAGATCGGCGTGCTTCACAAAGGAAGATCAGCAGAAGTGGCAGCTAGATCTGCCCGTTTCCATAAGTGTTCACTGGCAATCCACGCCAGCGTCCACAGTGGCGCACCAACATGCCTGGGATTGGCCATTGGTGATAGGTCTCCTGGTGTCCTAAGATAATAGCTTTGTGGGTCAAAATCTCGTTGCTCAGCAAAGATCTCCAATTAATGGCTTGCCTAGCATAAGGAAGACCACCACACAAGCAAGCATCAACCCCATCAAACGCGAGGATGGGGGGTGCAGATGCTCAATCGGAGACCCAAGTGTCTCTACGGTGTTGTTCTTGTGTTTTCCAGTATCACCCATGAGAATCGGCCGCGGCGGCGTCTTAAACGGTGCTCAAAGTGCTCCTTGCGGCATATGCGCAGCACAGGCAATTCTAGCAATCTTTTCACTGCCATGCAGCAAGGTGACTATCACATTCTTCCAAACTCTCTTCATTGTGGTCATAGCGCCTACAGCGACCATGCCCATGGCGCCGGCTCTTTTTGTGAATGCCATGATTGTGAAGTTCGCCGATTTCCGCGTTTCTGATCCGAGGCTGAAATCTTCACTAGCCTGTCAAAACATGGTCGCAATGGAGAATCGAGCGGTGCGGAACTCGGTTCCGCGGTCTCTCCTCTTTGGGAAGAATGCCACCAGCATGCAGCCACGATGGCGGCTATATATCCACTTTGTGCTATGCACCGTCAGCAGCGAGGCGACCCAGCCAAAAACCCCATTTGGGGGCCTATTTGGCGAGACCTTGAGAAGATTCGATTTCTTGGCCAGAGTCAACAAGGGTTTAAAGCACTGCCATGTGACCGGCACTTATCCGCTCTCCATATAAGTTTGGTAGCACTTGATGAGCTTCTTAAGGGTGCTCTACTCCAATTTGGAAGGAAAACGGGCAAGTGCGTGATACAAATGTGGCCTCTCAAGCAAATTGTTTCATTCAATTCTGGACAAAGTAAGCATTTGTTGATATATTCAACTATTCGTTTGTTTGCTTATTTATTACTTCTTCTGTCCAAGATTAATTGTCCTCTATGACTTTGCCGCCTACTTCTCCATCACAAATGCTTCATTATTCAATGAAATTTCCACCAACGGTACGCCAATGTTTTGGGAGTATACGGTCAAAATTTCAGGTCAATCCGTTAAGTATTGATGATTTGGCAGCACTTTGTAGTAGGGTCCTTCTGCCAAAAACCCTCCTGTGTTCAAACAAAATCACTGAAACAGCCATTTTTCGCGATGGTGAGGAGCACAACTTTGCGGCGGCTAAACAAGACTGCCCATGCAAAGTTGTCCATGCCGTTTGGACAGAAACTCAGACACGTCACTGCGAAGAAGCAAAGAGGTGGAAAATGTGTCTTGGTGGGCTTGATCGTGGAAGTCGCCGTGGCTTCGCTGACCTTATTCGAGATCGATTGGCTAGTTCGGGGATGCATTCCTGGCCCAGATTTTAGGCCCTTGACCTTTGAAACTCCATCATTATTGTGAGAGATACCGCGCAAGGCCTCCCAAGCACCTCGAAGAGGTGCAAAGGAATGTGATGGCCATCACCCTTATCAATGGTGGACGATTAGGGAAATGGCTTCCAAGGCGGGATGGCAAAGTCGATCCTTGCCTCAACAATTGAAAAGGTGGAACACGAAGTGAACGGTCACATAGATCATTTTCTGTCTCTCTCACAAGTAGAGACTGTAGATTGGGAAGGGTTGCAGACCGCGCTTACAAGTTGGCGGCTAGCGCCAATTTTTGGGAGTGTAGGCCCAGCCACACACGAAAGCCTCGATTCAAACATCAATCAAGGTGCTATGTTAAAGAAAAAGTTATATCACAACCTTAGAATGATAGCACGCACGGAGCCAAAGCTTGAGCATGTTGGGCGTTTGCCTTTTCCGCTTGTGGTGAGTCCTCGCATCAGAGAACAGGGAGGGCGGCGATTTCTGCCATCGTCGATGTTGTGACATCAGGCTTATTCGATGGGGATCCAAACACAGTTGAGCGTGTTTGGCAAGCGCTAAACCACGAGAGGGATACTGCCCTTCGCCACGATGGCAGCAACGACTTCGGTTTGGCATGCCTGGGGTGGGAATGACCGAGAACCATTTGGATCTTCAACATTCGCCGAATTAGAAAGCACAATTTTTGACCAAATCTTACGCAACTTCAAGGGGGCGTCAAAAGTAGTGGGGATGAGTATTTTTTGCACAAGATTTGGTAGTCAAGGTTTTTGGGACCCAATCTTTTCGATTCTGACCTTTTTTAGTACAATGGAAGCGGTTTAGGTAACAAATTTTATCTTTCAAATAGAAGACAATTAATCTTGGACGGAGGAAGTAGAATTGTAATTATTTGTCTAGTAACATGTACTTATTATTCATATGCACGACCCACAATGGCTGTGTGGGACTGCTTTTGCAACCTGATTGCTGAACCCCTGCCTCCAAAATGTGCTCGCCAGGGTACCCACGGATGGGCATGGCTGCCAGTAGCAGGGGTTCAACAGAAGCAAAGACAGGACAAGGTGGGCAGGCCACAGCTGCACTAGACATCGACCCGCAAATGCAGGGACGATGTCAACGAATGAGAATGTGTTTGGGACAGTTAACCAAAGCATATGTTGCTTGCTTTTGCTGTGATCAGGTCGCTGACTGACACCAGCTCCATTGCTCACAAAGTGGGGGGAGTGGGCTGTGCACTTGCTCAAGATATGCAGCAGCGTGCTGACACAACTATCTTTTGCTTTTCAGCTTTCTGTTTTTGCATCTTTTGTTGTACATATGTCCTACAAGTCGTTGCTCTGTTCTCTTCAGCCATCGTTGCATGTGCCCTCCTCCAGTTCCACAGTCCCTTTGTGTGTTTGCGTGAGTCATTCCATCTGTGTCTGGTTGCCACGACGAAGCAGAAAGATCGTAGCAGTGTTTGGATGCCTGAAAAAAATCTGTACAGTTAGTAATTTTGAGCAAGCGCAGCAGGTAGAGCTCAACACCTATCGATCGACAGGCTGGGGAAATCAACGGCCATGCTGACGCATCCTCTGTCATTCCAGCAGGTGGGGTGGCCACCGTGACTCCCCAGGTGCTCAGCCTGGTGCAAGACGTGCTCAGGAGGGCCATGTCGCAGGGGGCCACCCACAGTGGGGCACAGCCCGAGTCCACCATGAACGTCTTCCAGCTGCTCACAGACTTAAACCACCTCGCTCGCCTTAAGGGCGGGTCCTTGGGGCCCGCCAGCCCACAGCCTCAAGCTCCTTCCCCTTCTCCGCCACCGCTGTTCCTGCCACGCAGCTCCATGCCTTCATCTGTGCCCACCCACCCTGACCAGCCTGCCGCACATGCGCCATGGGGCGTGGCACAATCTTCTGGAAGTACCGCAAATCCAGTAAACGTGCACGGCCAGCAGCTCGCACAATCTGGAGTTGGTGGCCCAGGTGCAGAGGGGCTCAGGAGCGCTGATGGGACTGCTCTTTTTGGCTCGTCCTGGCAGCAGATGCTGGGAGTGCTGGGAGCCACCGGTGGTGTCCGTGATGCTGCGAACGAGGTGTTGAGCCGCGCTGCCGCTAGCGGTGCAGTGTCACAGCAGTGGCCAGTGGCAGAGGTGGGCTGGGCAGCTCATGGCTGGCAGGGGGACGCCAGGCTGGGGCTGTTTGGCCCTGGGGTGTTGCATGGCGGGGGGGAGGGAAGGTGTGGAGGGGCCGAGGGGTCGCTGGGGCACGACAACCAGCCGTTCGAGGGGGGTTCTTCATGATTGTGAGCGTGGGGATTTGTGGGTTCTAGGGCAGAGGTAGGAGTAGTATAATGGCCAACGCAGCACGTGGCAAGGCAAGGGGGTGTGCCGAGCTCAGTGTGTCCGTACGCATCGCTCACATGTGTGTTCGCATGTGTGCGATTGGAGTTGAGGTGGTTTTGGACACAGCGTGGGGCTGGAGGGGTAGATATGCAGATGTGGAGAGCTTGCGTGGTGGGTCGGTGACGTGGTAGTTGGCTGTGCAAGCTGAGAAGCGGCTATAAGTAGAGTTGTGGGGAGATGGTGGTTAGATAGAGGACCTGGGAGCGAACGTGTTTGGGAATGTGGCAGCTACTTGGAAAGGGGTTATGTTGTGGCTTGTGGGAAAAGTCAGGCGGATTGGTGTGTGGCATGCATGTCGAACGGTATGTTGGGCGGAGGGTAAGTTATTATCCCAGTTAGTGGGTGGCAGGAGTTGCCATCTGGGGTTTCGTGTGTCCGTTGGGATGTGAGTAGGAGTCGGCCGGTTTTGTAGCATGTATTACCTCTCTCTGTCAGGTTTTCAGTGCTGTGTCGCAAGGCACAGTGGCAAGCACGGCGAGCGCTCCGTGCTCTCCATTCGCGCATGAGGCATCTCACTAGCAGCAAATAGTGCGAAACCTGCCGTCGATCGTCTCTCTTAAGGTCGAATCACCCTATCTAATTGCAAGAGGGCAAGCCACTTTGGCTATAGCAACTCAAATGCATGTGTTTTCCGTCTTGTCATGTACTTCTTGCATCCCGCATTAATTGTCGTCAATGTGAAAGATAGATTTCGGTATGGAAACGGCTTTTCAATTGCAAAAGGAGTCCAGAATCGGAAAGAATTGGTCTCAAAACCCTTTGGTTCCAATTTGCAAGGGAAAAGCCGGCCCTTACCCCTCTGAGCAGCCTCCAAAAATCACCTTGGGTTGGTTATGGAAAACCTTGTTCAGATTTGTTCCCAAAGACCCCCTCAATTATGGGCCGCTCCCATGCTTGCAAGTAGCAACGCTAGTCGTTGCCACTACCATGGCAAAAGGGGGGCAGCCAGCATGTGGTGTAGCTCTTGCCAAACTCACCCAATTGTGCTTGGATCCATCTCGAAGCTGGCCATTGCCACAGCAACGATGGCGCTGGAAATCTGCAATGTTCTCAATCTCTGATGTGCAGACCTTCACCAAGCAGAAATAGGGCAAGGTCCAAGAACTCGAAGGCTGGGTCCAATGTGGGTTATCTCTCCAAGATTGGGTGGTAGCCTTGCTTGGACATTGCACCTTGGTTGATGCTTAAATCGAGGCTTTCATATGCGGCTCAACCCGGAATCCACAAATGCCACCTGGTAGGCCATTCTTGCGTGCGATGCACAATACATCGTATTCTCGATTGCTTCAAGTTTGGGATGTGTTGACCATTCTCGAGAATGGGGAGAAAACGAGAATGATGTCTGATGAATGAACGCAGATGGAAAGCTTCAAATGGGAATTGCCACAATGACAGTAGATGACGGTTATTTAATGCATTTGCAATAGTCGTACTCCGCGCTCGACCACCTAGTCAGTGCCAATGGTTCCGCAGTACTCCCATGCAATTGGTTGCGCTCAGCATCTAGAAAAAAGCAATAGTACACTTCCCACCGTACACACAATCGTACATGTGGTGGTAAGTGAAGTCCCACAAGTGGACCTGTCACCCTCAGCTTATAAATAGCAACCTTTTAAAAATAGGTATTATAACATGAGCACAACCTGGATATTGGTCAGACGTACACACCAGGTCATGTCGGACCCTGGTCTGACCTTTCCACCTTATAACATAACTCTCCACTTCAGTACAACGTGTGACACAACCTTGCATATACCGTACAGGTCTACACATCCCAAACCATTGTACATCAGTTAGCATGAGTCAATAACTAAGATGGATTAGTAATTACTTATGCATTCCAGCCCCATGACTAGTATATTGACCTAGACATCTCCACCATGCCAACAACCCAATATCCTTTTATGAAAGCACTTGTTGGGGGTCAACATGCACTCTAGAACAGTCCCAGCCCCAGGCACCTGCGTAACTCACGCTAGGTTACCCAACATTCTGGTTCCCGGGAGATCAAAGGCTGGAACTGGCCTTGGTCTCAGTCAAGACATGCTATCGTGCACCACCACGCACACCTACCTTCCCCCTGACTGGTCGGAACTAGTCCTTGGCCAGCCCCCGATAGTAGGAGTGGCTTCGCCCCATCTGCGCAGATTGGAACAAACGCCCCGAGCATGAGTCACAAACAGCTGGATTTCCACCCAAGCTTGCTCGAGTTTGTGGGAGGCACACACAGCAATAAACCAAATTAGAGACATTAGGCATTGACGATTACTTAGTGGGATGGGTTCAGTCCTATTTGAGCAAACGGGTAGCTTGTGTGGAGGTGGGGGATCACA
Source organism: Ostreobium quekettii (assembly GCA_905146915.1). Classification (NCBI taxonomy): domain Eukaryota; kingdom Viridiplantae; phylum Chlorophyta; class Ulvophyceae; order Bryopsidales; family Ostreobiaceae; genus Ostreobium; species Ostreobium quekettii. The sequence continues at coordinate 18,306 of CAJHUC010000504.1, read as the reverse complement.
CCAAAACAATTCTGACTCAGTGTGGTGTACCCCAAGGATCGCCACTTTCTTCTACTCTGTTTTTAGTTTATATCAATGATTTACTGTGCAACCTTGACACCTTGCAACGTCTCCAAGCCCAAGGCTTTGCAGATGATTTAGCTTTATGGATTTGTGGTGCTCTTCGTTCTGGAACAGTTCACCCAATGCTGCAATATGCCTTGTGGAGAGCAGAAAAATGGTCCAATATGTGGCGCATGGTTTTCAACCCCAAAAAATGCGAGTGCATAACTTTCAGTGGGAAAGCAATAGTTGTGGAAAGAGAATTCACTGCTTTTCTGTATGGGGAGAAACTGCCATACACTCATGAGCTGCGATATCTTTGTATTTGGTTTGATGCACACATGACCTGGAGTCGCCATCATGGCCAACATGATGTTCGTGAGGCAGTGGCTAAAGCAAGAGCCCGGATATGGGCATTGAAAAAGGGAGTTGGGACCAGCTGGGGACTGCATCCTCAACTTTTCTTGCAGTTAGTGAGGGGGGTGGTCATTCCATCCCTTTTCTATGGGGCTCCTGTTTGGGCTGCGGTTTTGGGAATTGAGTGCAGACTGAACGAGATTGATGGGACTTTGGCACAGGCTGCTCGAATGGCTTTCAGTTTGGAACGTTTTACTTCTATTGAGGCATCTCTTGCTCTAGCTGGCATTGGTCCAACCAGATTGCACATCATGAGATCGCTCGTGAGATACATGTATAGGTACCGCAGAGCTGCCCTGAGCACAGCCCCCACCACGGTCCACCACTCATATACTACACCGGACGAGCTGGGCGGGGCTTGGTTTCGGCGGACGACCATCAAACGACAATCAGTGGATGTTCTTTGTGTGCACAAGCATCAAGTTCTGGAAATTGTGGACGAGGCTCTGCTCCATGAATGGCAGCGTCGATGGCACAACGCTGACACCTAACGCCTTTTGCATGACCTTCTGCCGGATTCTGGAGCGCCCTGGAGCCCTGATGACACTGATCGCTGCCAACGCTCCGAACATGTTTGGGTGGCGCGTTTTATGACTGTGTACTGCCACCTTGGCAGTTTCAAAATACCGCAAGATGATGACGAGCTGGTCCATTGTGTGTTATGCGAGAAATACTATCACCGGGAACATTTTCTTGTGGATTGCATAGGGGTGATCGATTTGCACGAGAAGTGGCTGAATTCGGACGGGATTGATACATCGAATCTGTGCAATCTGGTTTGGAAACATTGCGGCCGATTGGGAGCTTTTCTGAGCTCAGTGAGCGAACGCATTCGAGCAAAGGAGGTGATTGAGGAATAGTCCATCACTCTGATTTCTGGCTTGCAAACATTTCTCTTGTTTTTATGGGGAAGCTTCCAGGGATTCGGTGGCTGCTGTGGCCACCATTAGAGGCGTGTTTTTTAGGGTACATAGTTGGGCCCGGACATGCCCGTCATACACTGGATGGTGCACTACATTGATCGATGCCGTGACATCATGTCGATGCATCCATGTAAGGAACAAACAAACACACAACAATATACCGCAAGGCACCAATTACATGTGGTTTGGGTTTGTTCCACAACGAGACGCCATCTGCTGGTCAACCGCCAACTAAATACACTTGCAACTTGCCACATCCCCTTCCCACTCACACTGAACCTCTGTGTCGGCTTCTCTTCGGGCCCTCACTGTCGCGAGGGGACCTCCAATGCATGTGGTGGTTAGCCGCTCGATGCTCCGCCTCTGCCGGGTCCAAATGGTCGGACTACGCATGTTGGACACGGCGTTCATGGCGATATGCTCAGGGACAGGCGAGCTCGCGGGCTCCGCCGGCCAGGTTGGCCAAAGTCGTGGGGTCGGGTTGCGGGAGCAATTTTGCTTGCGCAAGAAAGGAATGATTACTACACCGCACTCACCACTTAAATACGGTGACCAACTCGCGGGTCACTGGTGCGGAAACAATCCATATCATAGCACCCACACCTGTGCCTTAGTGTATTGTCACTATACCCATACACTTCATATTCTAATAATAAATGTCCTGACCGTTCATAATCTGATAATCACTCCCCCTCTAAGTATTTTCGTCCCAAAAATCAAATCATGAACCACTATTCGATCTGCCCGTGTCCTCTATTGGTTGGCCCCTCTCAATCATCATTGGTACATCCTCGGGAGGTTTAATTTCTATCTCTGGTACCCAAGTAGCATCCTCAATCGGCCAGCCAAGCCACAAGATAAGAAACTCACGAGTCCTTCTATTCCCTATCCAAACATATTGCCACCGGAGCAACTTCTCTATTTCGTATTCGTCATCCGCCATCTCAATTTCCGGAACAGGAGCCTACTCTGCTGATCCCAATCACTATCACACCATGCCTTGAGTAGGCTCACATGAAACACACCATGGATATGCCAGTTATTGGGAAGCTGCAGTCGGTAGGATTGGGCACCAATCCGTTCAATGATACGGAAGGGCTCCACAAAGCATCTTTGTAGTTTTGCCGATGTTCCACTGGCGCCGTCCACAATCGAGCCCAATCTCACTTCCCTCTTGGCTCTTTGTGGCCCACTCGGCCCGGCCATGGCGCTGCACGTTCAATCCGTGCGTCGGCTTGCATTTTCTATTGTCAATTCCCCACTGAGCTCCCGCCAATTCAAAGAGGCCCAACGTGGGAACTCGGGATGGCGTTTTATTCAACACTCCAAACCCGTTGCTGCCGCTTTGCCAGCCTTGGCGCAACTCTGCATGCCGCTCTGCATGTCAATTTGGCAAGAATCCACTCGCTGACCCACCGAAAACCATCCTCTTGGCTTGGCCAGTTCGAGCCGCAATCGGCCTTAGATATGGCCTCCTTTCTCGAATCCCGCGGGCCGCTCCATTTGGCCGCATTGCTGCACTCCCGGTGCCCATCCTAGCACGCTTGGCACGTTGAAATCCCGGCTCCAAAACCAAATGCCGTCGGCTTCCCTTCAGACCCCCGCCGTCACGAGGGGACCTCCGATGCACGTGGTGGTTAGCTGCTCGATGCTCCACCTCCTTCGGGTCTGAATGGTCGGACTGCACATGTTGGACACGGCGTTTGTGGCGGTATGCTCGGGGACAGGCAAGCTCGTGGGCTCCGCTGGCCAGGTTGGCCAAGGTCGCGGGGTCGGGTCGTGGGCGCACTGCCAGTTTGCTTGCGCAAGAAAGGAATGATTACTACACTGCACTCACCACATAAATACGGAGACCAACTCGCGGGACACCGGTGCGGAAACAATCCATGTCTTGGCACCCACACCGGTGCCTTAATGTACTGTTATTGTACACATACACTTCATATTCCGATAATAAATATCCTGACCGTTCATAATCTGATACTCTGCTTGGGTCCATCTCCTGAACTTTACCGCTAAGTCCCCACACCCCTGGTGTTCCACTCAGTCAAACTACACTGGCACGGGCTATTTTTCACACCAAGAAATCCAACCATTAACGCTACACTATGCCCCCAGTTTTTGCTTCGTGGTAGAGAGACAGAGGAGGCATGTTGCCAGATTACGGAAGCCGTGATGGCCGCGCTTTGCCGGCGGCACTAGGTTCAGGCAATGATGCTAGATATCCAAGCAGCTTATGATACGGTGTGGCAGGCAGGTTTGCTCGAGAAGCTGAGACGGAAAGGGCTTCCGGGGTATGTAGTGTGCTGGACACAGGGGTTCTTAATGGGCAAGCGTAGCTTCTTGGGACTTGGGGACGTGGAGGTGGAGATTCGCCCCGAGTGCGGGGTGCCGCAGGGTTCCCCGCTTTCTCCACCATTATTTACGGTTTTTATTGATGATCTTCTTTGGATTCTGGGTAGGATCTGGGAGGTAGGCATATAGGCGTTTGCGGACGATCTAGCTGCATGGGCGAGTGGAGATTTCTGGGATGGGAGGACGCATAGGGGGCTCCGAGTGGCGTTGCGGGTTATGGATGGTTGGGCATCTTTCTAGCGAGCAGTATTCTCAGTGGCGCCCACTAGGGCTTCCTCCGAGTCAACTCCGCTTTACGGGGTGTTTCATCCACCGGCGCTTTCTCAAGTTGCTTAAAGGCCTTGGCTTGTGCTGCAGGGTCCAACTCGTCAGCCATGTCCACTGACTCAACCCGTTGCGCCTTTTGGCTACCGCCTACAGATAGGAAGCAATGGATTTCAGCTTTTCACTGCTGTTTTTGGGCCCACTTCTGCTCGTATTTGTTGGGATTTAATTGTTTATCCTGTTCCCGATACTGAGCTCTCTGCTCTCTACGTTGACTATCTCTACAAGCTTTCCACTCATCGAGCTGCTTGGCATGAGCAAACTGATTTCCGTTGCGAGCATGCTATCTCTCCTTTTCCATTCTATGTACCTGCGCCCTTTTGGACATGTCTTCTGGTAGCAGGGATACGTAGGATGAAAATGACAACTCCAATATTTCCTCCCGACGTTAGTGAGGATCGTTCGGTTGGGCCTCTCAGGGCTGCCTTCACTAAAATCTCATAGCGCTAGTATATGTCTCAGCGCAAAAGCCATTTTTTCTGGCCAATTCGGATCCTCCCTGGTGATTTGATCCACCATACTGGAGCCATACCACCATTGGATCTTCACCAACTGTGCAGTGGTTAATCTTATACCAAACCTTTCATAAGCCATTTTCCAGCCTTCATCCAAGTCACTGAGCCGATCCCTATGGAACCTGGTCCATACAACTTGGCATCTCTGCTGCCTGCTATTAGAGGTGGCCACCCAGATCCGTTAATAGCAGACGGGGGTTGCCGTCCATTAATATCCATTAATTTAGCGGACCCCGCTTCTCTGTTGCTGACGTGGTACGGATGGCAGCGGACGGCTGGCCCCAATTAGCGGACTTTGCGGATTCTGCTTGGGTGTTAACGGATATTCTCTTATGGACAGGAAGCCACGTACCCCATCCGCTAATTTAGCGGATGACAGCGGACGTGTGTACCGAATCAGCGGATGACAGCAGAGCCCATGCAGTAAGTACTGATTTCCAAATCTGGGGATCTGGTTGATTGCCAGCGTGGCTCAGCCAGGGTCCACATACAGCGGACCTTGGCTGTGACTGTGCACATATTTTATTGCCCTCCTGTTGTCATCTGCCGTCTCCAACCCCTGCCGCCCCACGCTTGGTTCATGGACCCACCAGTTGAGGCATACCGCGCTCTCCTGCTTCAAGCCGCAGCATGGGCAAGGCAAAAGAATGCCCTTAGTACCGCCTGCAGTGGCGGGAAATGCCGGGCCGCGCAGAGGAAGGGGGGTCTCGGATGATTTGTTGGCTGAAAACCTATGTGTGGCCGGATTCAATCCGCTGGTGATGCACAAGCATAGCACGCTATCTTGTTTTGTGGCCAGGGCAATGCCCTCAATACTGCCTGTTCTGGTGGGAAATTCCGGGCCGTGGGGGGTGTTGGGGGGGGTCTCGGATGATCTGTTATCCGAAAACCTATGTGTGGCCAGATTCAATCCGCTGGTGATGCACAGCATAGCGCGCTATCCGCTTTGTGGCCAGGCAATACCCTCAAGCCGCCATGGCAGGAAATCAAAGGGGGGTTGAGGGGTCTCGGATGATCTGCTATCGAAAACCTATGCGTGGGATTCAATCCATTGATGCACAGGCATAGCGCGCTATCCTGCTTTGTGGCCAGGGCAATATCCTCGCATCACCGCGCGGAAATTCCGGGCCGAGTGGGGTGTTGGGGAAACTCAAACTTGTGGACTGGAAACCTATGCGTGGCCGGATTCAAGCCGCCGAGCGATGCACAAGCATACCACGTGTCCCGCTTCACGGCGCCCCGTGGCCAGGGCAACGCCCTCAGTACCGCCTACTCTGGCGGGGAATTTGGGCTGCGGGGGGTGTTAAAAGGGGGGGGGGTCTCGGATTATCTGTGGACTTTGAAAACCTGGATGTTGGCGGATTCAATCCGGCGAGTGATACGTGGGCATAGTGTGGGCTTCTACTTCGGGCCGCCTGCTTTACTGGGAAATTCTTCCCCGGGGGGGGCGGATTATGTGTGGACTTTGGAAACCTGGTGGCACATGGCCGGGTGGGAAGATCATGGCCAGGGATTGACTTCACTCCGGGATTTTGCCTGCGACCCTCACCACCTGTGTTATTGTATTGGCAAAGTCCTCAGGCGCTACCAATGCTAAAACGGAAAGCAGGCAGGGGCGCCTTGAACACAATGGACGTGTAGGTGCGGTGGACGTGTACCTCTGTGCAGCAAGCCTGAGTGCTGCCTATTGTGGCTGGGTGCTGTGGTTTGTGGCAGTACCCGCCGTCACATGGCTGGGGAAACCTTGGCAGTTCGTTCCTTCCATGTGGCCATGCATTGCACAGGGTGCACTACTTGTTGCTGCAATACCCATCGTCTTTGCTTAGATACCACCAGCATTATTTGGCAGTACCCGCCGCCACCTGGCAGGGGAAATCTTACCACTTTGTTACTTTTATTTGGCTGCACACTGTACAGGGTGCGTTATGTGTCGCTGCAATACCCATCGCCTTTTTTTTCCTTATGTGTCACCACCATTTTGTGGCAGTACCCATCGTCCCCTGGCTGGGGAACCTTAGCAATTCGTTCCCTTTCTGTGGCCGTGCATTGTACAGGGTGTGTTGCACGTCCTGCAATACCCAACGCCTTTCTTTGCTTAGATGCCACCACCAATATATGGTAGTACCTGGCATTAGCTACTTGGGGAAGCCTTCCCAGTTTGCTCCTTTTATTTCACCGTGCATTGTACAGGGTGTGCTGTATATCCATGCAGTACCCATTGCCTATTTTTCCTTATGTGGCATGACCATTTTGTGGCAGTACCCGCCGTCACCTGGCTGGGGAAACCTTGGTAGTTCGTTCCTTCCATGCAGCCGTGCAATGTACAGCATGCACGAATTGTCCTTGCAATACCCATCGTCTTTCTTTGCGTAGGTGCCACCACCATTATTTGGCAGTACCCGCCATCACCTGGCTGGGGAAACCTCAGCACTTCGTCCCTTTCAGGGGGCCGTGCATTGTACAGGGCGTGCTGCATTTCCCTACAATACCTATTGTCTTTGCTTTGGTGGTACCACCAGTATGTGGCAATACCTACCATCACCTGGCTGGGGAAACACTGTATTCTGTTCCTGTGTTAGGTCGGAAGCGGCCCCTGAACAGGGGCCAACGTTACAAGGATGGTCGAAAGCGCCAACACAGACACAAGAGGAAGGGGGGAAGGAGACGTGCAGGGGTGAAAGTCAGGCGGCGGATAGAAGCTGCGCGTGGTTGGGAAGCTGAGCATGATAGGGAAGCTCTACAGATAGATTAGAGGAAATACAAGAAGCGGGGTTGGGTGGCCTGCCCTCGGGGGTGTGGTGGCCCATACAGGACCACCTCGCCCCCAAGGACCAGGCCCGATTAGCCGCCGTAAGCGGATACATTAATAATGCATTGGGGGGGGGCAGAAGGGGCACGGTTGTGAAAGGAACAACATGAGAGACAGAACCCCCCCAGTCTTGGGGAGAATGGCACAAGCGTCGCAGGCAGGAACGCAAACAAGTGGATATGAATCGCCGGGCTGCTTATAAAACACGTCAGTGCGCGGCTATCATAGATTTGGTGCTGCACCGGGGGGAACACATGGTGGGGTACAAGTCTATTAGCAGAAAATATAGAATAACTCAACCGTCGCTAAGACGCCTGGAAGAAAGACTCTTTGAAGACGATTTTTTTCACAGGTTGGGTGGGAGTTCAATGTCATGGACTCCGGCCTCCTAACAGGGAGTGACATGGAGACTTCCTCTGATGGGGATTAGTTTTTTTTAACAAAACAACTTGTCTGATTATGAGGTGAAGTCCAAGTACCGCCTGCCACCGGCGAGGAAGGTGACATTCGCTGAACAGTCCATGGTTGTGAGACGCTTTTCTCCTTTATTTCATAGAAGAAAGTGTCCTCAGACCGTCCTTGTAACATTTGACAACCATCGTCGAATATATGTTGCTTCGTTTATTTACGCAATGGACATGTGTGCCAGGCTCTGTTGGCGGCGATGGTGGTACCATCGAGTGCTGGGGATTGGTAGGGCGAGAATCACACCAGCTTCCCCTTGGTGGCCAGGCTTGCACGTTGAATATTAGCAACACAGGTGAGTGGGTGAGTACAACTGGCTGTGCATATATACCAAAGTGCCCTTATGTGAAATATGGAGTTGAAAGAAAGGAAAGTACTGAATATCTTTGGTTGTGTTGCAGGTTTCCAACGCCAGCAGTGAATGCTCATTTTCCAAGTTTGGTTTTATTGTGATGCCAACTAGCTATGCATATATGCCACAGTGCCCTTATGAAGTTCACAGGCTGAGAAGTACTGAGTATTTTTGGTTGTGTTGCAGGCCTCCAGCGCCAGTAGTGAATGCTCATTTTCGAAGGCTGGTCTCATTGTGACGGCCAAGCGCATGCTTCTCAAGCCCGAGAACGTGGATCATTTGAGCTTGCTAGGGTGGCAGATGGTAGAGAGTGGATGGTCGCAGCAGAAGCTAGCGCATCGACGCAAGAAGGGGGGGAAGGGAGGGAAGGGAGGGAAGGGAGGGAAGGGAGGGAAGTAGTGACTTTGGATTCCAAAGTTTGGATCACCACCGGTGACCACCCTCGTTGCCCCGGCATGGAAATTGTGGAGTACCGCCGTAGCGAGGGTGTGGTACCATAGAGATAGAAGATAAGATATCATGACTTGTAATATTCCGTTGTCCTATGTTGAAGTGCACACCTTCAACACACTATGTTGGAGTGGTGGATGAACTTTGGGTATCATATAGATAGAAGAAAATTTTATTCAAGAAATACGTCCCAACAAGTACTGCGATTGGTGGATAGACTTTACAGTCGCTGCCCTGGCGTGGAAACTTCTGGAGTACTGCCGCAACGAGGGTACGATAGGCAGAGATGGGAGATAACAAATCACGACTCGTACTATTTGTTGCCCATCTTCATGTATGTTGAACTGTTGAACTTTGACGTACTATGTTGGAATGGTGGATGAACCTAGGGTATCATATAGATAGAAGAGAATTTCTGTGAGAAATGAATCCAATCGAATAGTGCAATTGGTGGATGAGCTTTACACTCGCTGCCCTGGCATGGAAACTGTGGAGTACCGCCGTAGCAACCCATCATTATATGTGATACGTATCACCCATTCCCAAGTATGTTGAGTGGCTCAACTGTGTTCAGAGGTGAACCCTTTTTGCCACCTGCCTCAGGTGATGTGGGTGTTTGTGTGTCCGCGTTTGGTATTACAACTATGCCGAACCCTTGCTGCAATGGCCGGGAAGACTTGCAATGGGAGTGTGGTACGCAGCAGTACCAGCCGTAGCAAGTGGTGCAGGATTGCATGCATACACTGGAACTTTACACATGGCTTGTGTGTTGTTCAGTTCTCCAAATCACTCCATGTATTACAAACCGCAGAATACATAACCTGGAAAACGCCCACACACATTTATCAAGCATGTAACCAACATAATTCGAGTTGCTGCAAAATGGAAACCCCTTGGCAACTTCGCCTTGACCTTGCCATGGCTGGAAAGCAAGTACCTATGGGTAATAACGGACCAAAATTATTAATCAACGGATATTTTGTTACGGACCGGACGCCGCACACGTCATCCGCTAATTTAACGGCAAATAACGGTGAAGAAAAAATGAGAGCCGGATTTTGCGGACGGCAGTACAACAAATAGCGGACCGGATATTAGCGGACGAATATCACACTCAGTTTTACGGACCGGACTTAACGGACCGGACAGCACCCGAGTGTGGCCACCTCTACCTGCTATACGGATCGCTTGAGTCTGGTTGAAAGTCCAGTACCTGTTCATCCTTATCTGGTCCCCATTCCGGCAACGCTAGTCTCTGAGGGCTCTAGTATGGGCCTCTCGGCCTGCTTGGGCTTGGCCCACATACCCTTCGGGCGCTCTCAGTGAGCGATTCTCTGCTGGTCTGGTCGTCATCGCTCGGTGTTTTTATGTACACCTGCGACCTTACCCTCTTTTCGGGGGTTCTGGCCAACGGGCCTGGAACATTGGCCGATGGGCCTGTAACTCAGGCCCTCTTGGCCTGCCGTCTCCAAGCCTCACCTGCTATGGGACTCTTCCACTTTCCCCCAGGCCGTCCGGAGGTCTTTTAGTCCTCTTCCGTTTGAGCTTCTGGAATCATCGGCATTTTGGCCCCAGTCGGACTCGGTACCCTCTCAGGTTGCTTGGGCTGTCTCATTGTGACGTGGCTGCTTGGGTTTAGGCTTATTTGACATTTTTAGAGTGGGAATTACGTAATTGGCTGAATCAATCTTTTGGGGACGTTATTTAGAGCTTCCTGGTTCCAACGAGCTTTTAAACGCCTAATTCCGTTAAGAATTGACAAAGATATGGCCTCCTGAAGTTGTAGTACTTAGGGCTAGGGGTTCGGGTGTTAGACGCTTGGAATTAGAGGACAATGGGTCGATCGTAGGTGAACGGTGGACAGTGACGATGTGCCTGGACGCGCACTGTGTTGTCTTGTCTTGATGTGACCACGATGGACCCGCGATCGGGCATCGCGCATGCGATATGTGCGCGCGCATGCAGTGAATCCATGTAACCGTTCTGGCCCACTGTCTGGTCTCTCCGCGAGCCAGCGAGACACCGTCTGGCTGCGCCATCACCCGCCGCATACAGCAGGCCCCGGGGGACGTTCCCCATCGTTCTGGGCCCACCGCGCATCCGAGGGAACGAACGCCCAGCTACCGCCCACCAAATTCGGTGGAGAGGGCCGGCTGACCTCCAACAGCCGAACCGCAGGGCGTGGCGACCCAACGAGCTTCGGAAACCAGCGGCGCCCTTTAGGGCCGTAACACTCACGATCTGCTCCTCGGCCTCTCGCGCTCGCTTCTTTTGTTTGAGTAGCCGGTCACTCAGGCTGGCTACTTGCTCCTCCGTGGAAGCACGGGCGATATCAGCCTCTCGGCTTCTCTCCTTTGCTTTCTTTAGGGTTACTTCATGTTACTTTACTTCTTTTTGTGCTGAGGCCACAACAATCTCCAGCTGTGCGATCCAGGCTGCCATGTCCTGGTCGCGGGTCTCTTGTGCCTTGGCTGCCTCAGATGCAGCTATCTTCTCCAAGAGGGCCATAACTCCTGGGGCTTGTAATAGGGTAGCCATCACCTCAAGATCCGCCGCCTCTTCTGTTGCCGTTGCCTCGGCCTCTTCCATGGTTTGGTCTTGAGTTTTCTATATACATAGTGCATAGCTTGCCGACATCCCCGGCCGGTCCTCTTGGACTGCTTCTCTCCTTGTCTCGCCCTCTCGGGTTGCGTCCTCCCGTTCACCAGCCCCAATTGCCGGTTTCCCCTATCGGGGTGCGGATTCGACCATTTCCACAGTCTTGCCCTCTCGGGCTGTGGGATCCGATTCCTCAGCATCCATTGCAGAAGAGGCCGGGGAGAACCTTCCTACTTCTGGCCAAGTCTCTCTCTGGTCGAAGCAGTGGGCCACCCTCATGTGGCTCCTAACCCAAATGATACGTGAGGATTGTTAGTGTGGGGATCCTGCACCCTTTGAGCCATGGACCTGCCTCGCCGGGCACTTAGGTCCTTACGGGGACTTAGGCGGGACCACCCTGACCTACTCCCATACCTATAGTATTGTATAAGCTGGTTGGGGTATTGTTACCATATCTTGGGCAGGGCATCCCCCGCACCAAGGAGCCAGTAGTAGGGTGTCCCCCACATCAGGCCAGTGCGCGTAACAGTAGGAGCCCTACCACAACCCATTTGTAGACCACAATAATGAGATAATAATGCAACAACAAATAAACCAAGTGGTCTCCTTATACTCCCATGCAACTAACTTTTTGGTGATTATATAATTTATATAAGGAAGGCACTACAACTTGCATAAACTTAATCATTATGTTGCCATAAGCAATGAAAAATGGTCAATTTTTGAAATCGGAGAGGGGAAGTGACACACCCCCTTTGTTGTATGAGAACAATATTTAAAAAGATGCATGCAACTTGTGGCAAGGGAGCCAACGTGAATTTTAAAGACTACAATGCTTGCATAAAGATATATACATACCGTAAAATATTCAACCCTTCCGCATCGGTCCATCCCAACTGTTATGTTTTTGCTCCGCATTTTTGCCCCGGACCATTATGTTATTTTCTTTTTTGCTCTGCATCATGTCAAGTGGGCTCTGAGGGGCCTCTGGAGGTTGTATCCCAAGTTTTAGGTGCAACGGACTAGTCCCAAGCCTCGTACCTGCGTGCACTATGCAGCACCAACATCCCAGTTCTGGGGATCGATCGCACCTTCCATGAAGCTGGTCTGCAAAGCCGGGTCCCTTGCCGCAAACTTGTGCCTGCTGAATACCACCTAGACACAGCCGCCCAGCTTTTTTCCCGTTATTTTACTTCTGTAACTTTTTTGAACTCAAATAATCTGTCCGTCTTTGCAACACCGCATAATGACCACCGTTTCACTAGGTGGATCACTGATGCGTAATGGTGTGCGACTTGTATGCACTTTGAGAATATAGTTTACAAGGCATTCTGGCTGGTTGATGATGGATGGTGGTCCTTGTCATATGAAAAGGAGAGTTCTGTGGGTGCAAGGAGATTCGAGCGGTTCAGTTGCAGGTGTTACGCGCACCAGCCTGATGTGGGAGACGTCCTACTAACGGCCCTTGGTGTGGGGGACGCCCTGCCCAAGGCACGTACTATTCCTCACCCACTGTAACCTTTATCCATATTAGGATACGGGAGTAGGAGGGGTGGTCCCGCCTAGGTGCCCTGTAAGGACCTAGGTGCCCGGCGAGGCGGGTCCGCGGCTCAAAGAGGGCAGGAACCCCACACCCACATCCTATTCGTAACATTTGGTTTCGGAGCCGCCTGAGGGTGGCGGCCACGCTTCCACCTGGGAGCGCGCGAGAGTACAAGACGCCGGAGCCCTTCCCCGGCCTCCTCCATGGAGGCTGAGGAATCGGAGGAACAAGCCCGGGATGGGCAGGGGGAAGGACAAGCCCGGGATGGGCAGGCGATCGATACAGCCCGGGATGGGCAAGGAACTGAACAAGCCCGGGATGGGCCAGGAGGTGTAACAGTCCGGGAGGACATGGCTGGACCCTCCACAGCCACATCGGCACCCGCAGCAGAAGATGAGCCGATGGAAGAAGTGGATACCCCGCCGGCGGCGGAGAAGACACAGGAGCAAGACCAGGACGCTGAGGCGGCGGCGACGTTGCTGAAGATCCCTGGTATCAAAGAGCTCCTGCAGAAGATGGCGGATACCGCGGCCGAGAAGGCGAGAGCGAAGCGGGATGAAGAGACCGCCGAGAGGATCGCCTCGCTGGAGATCGCCGTCAACAAGGCCAAGAAAGAAGCTCGAGAAAAAGAGCTGGCCATGAAGAAGGCGAAGCAGCAGAGCCGCGAGGCACAAGAAGCCAAAACCTCCGCCGAAGACCAGGTCAAGGCGTTGAGTGACCGCCTCCTGAAGCAAAAGCAGCGGGCCCAGGAGGCAGAAGAGAGAAGCGCCCAACAGGTGGTGCCAGCTGTGAGGGCCCCCAGTCCGTCGGAGCTGCCCATGCCAACCATCCCAGAGGAAGACTGGAAGGTTGCTGGCAAGCAGCGCTCCAAGCGGAAGAGTCCATCGCCAGGTGAGCGGCCGATGGAAAGTGAGAAATCTCCATATCAAGGCCGGGAGGCCAAAGCCTTAGGGCGAGTTGAGAGAATGCAAGGCCGGAAGGTCAAGATCCCGGAGCTACGGCTCAAATCCCAGGTGTATGTGAGAACACCTAGTGGATCGGACGGGACCGGAGATGAGTCGCTCACAGAAAGCGCTCAAGCTGTTTGCGGAAAAAGTCCGCCAAGGCCGGGAGGCCATAATTGGAGCCCTCGGAGGCCTGCGCTACCAGAATGGGGGCCGGGTGAAAGCTCAAGGGTGCCGGAGTTCGTTCCAGACACTCGAGATCCATATAGCCGGCAACCACCGTGCCGTGCAATGTGGACAAAGTTCCACAGTGATCTCGTCGATGAGCTTGACGAGGGATGGCGGATGGCCGCCGACCAGTTTGGAGAAAGGTTAACCACCGCCAGACTGGTTAGAATACAAAGGTGGTATGGTCCTCGAATGGCAGATCAAATTGCCAAAGAGGACCCAAATTGGCCAGAAAAGATGGCCTTTGCGCTCAGGCATATCCCGGAACCATGGGACTTGAGCGAGGGGAGTCCAGAGAGACCAGACCCTAATGATCCCCACGAGCGGTGGGAGGAGATCTCGGAATTGTCGTTCTCATCATGTGCTTCTCCTTTGCCGGGTGATATGTCAACCCGTGCACAAGTGCATAGAATGGAGAAGGAGAGACGACGGATTCGTAACCGAGATCATTTTGCTCGTGCAAAGAAGTTAGACGAGCAAAAGGCCAGAAAGGCCAAACAGCGGAGAGAATTGAAAGCGCTGCGACGTGAGCGGGATCGTCAATTGAATCCTGAAAAGTATGAGCGTAAGCGAGCTCACAAACGCCAGCGCAAGGCTGAGATCAAGCGGTTTTTCTCCGCAGGAGGCAGCCAAAAGGCGCAGCGCCTGGAGGTACAGCCCAAGGTCGATGAGCTGGATCCGGCCGAGCAGGCTAAGGCCTTTGCCCGTATTGCCAAGGAGGGGACCTCCACCCGCTGGGCAGACCAGCAGGACAGTAGCGGCAGTGACAGTGGTGTAAACCACCCTGCCCGCTTTGTCCCTATCCAACCGGAGCCGGCATCGCCATCGGTTGTGGTAACCAGCGGTCCTAAGGTGCAAAGGATACCGGAGAGGGAGACCCCGCTTGGAGAAGCAAAGGCGAAAGAACAGCCTGATAAGGCAAAAGACCCGCCTGCAGAGGCGAGAATACAGCCTAGAAAGGCAAAGGAGGAATCCAAAGGCCCGCAAAGGCCAGTTTCAGGTAATCATCCTGTTGAACTGTCTTTGCTGCGACCTGTTGTGAAGAATACACAGACGCGTAACCGTGCAGAAGTTGGTGATTCTGCCGGTAACGATGAGATTGTGTATCTCGGTTCAGCAGGTGAACCTGCCAGTCCAATTCCCCGGGAAAGACGGGAGACCTATGAGATCCTGCAGAGGCAGGAAGCTGCTTTGCAGAAAGCAAAGGCGGATGCAGAGAAAGCTGCACAGCTTCGTTCCTTGATGGGGGATGAAGACTATGCAGCATATCTGGAGCTGCAAGAAGCAAAGCAGATTTCTCATGGACGGCAGGAAATTGCCTACAAACCGGCGAAACCGGGGCCTGGATACCAGGAACGCCGCGCCCAGCAAATGGCGGCTGATCAAAGTGGACGTGCCAAGGTGCCGCACGAGGCTGCAAAGCCCACCCCAGTGATGCGTGTCCCTGTCATACAGGACACGAGGGGCTTTTGGGATACGCTGGGCGCCTTTCATGACCCTCATGGAGGGGCATACTTTAAGGGGTATTATCATCCCCGTGGAGGCCATGCCCTATACAGGGCCCAAGTCCCAAGGGACGCCCTCCAACGTATACCCGGGAAGCTGCGTGGCCTTTTTGATGCGCAGCAGACGGCACTGGGGATATATGTGCCAGAGGGTCAGGAAGCAGCCATGGAATGGCAGGCCATCCAGAGAACTGGCCGAAAAGTCCCTGAAGAGGGATCAGTGCAAATGCCCCCGGGACCACCGATGCAGGCAGGTCCCTCCACTCCGGCTCGTCCAGTGGCTCAGCCAGAAATGGCGCCAAGACAGCCGGTGCGGCCTTATACAATGGGCAGGCTGGACAGCGGACATCACAGCCTCCTGTGCAAACGACGCAGCAAAAGATTCAAAGGCTGCAGGAGATGTCTCCATTTGCGCCGGAGTCAGCTGTGTATCCGCCAGTTCGGTATTATCAGCCAGGGATGGCGGCACAGCCCGGGAGGGCATACCAACCCGGAAGGGTACCGCAGGCGGATATCGCCCCAAGACAAGAGGAATACTCAACACCCGCTTACAGTGGATCATCCCATCCATCCGGATCGGGAGGTTACGAGAGGGTGTACGAGTACCCGCCCAGTCATTTCCAGACCCAGGAACCTCCACATGAGGAATTTCTGTTTGGGCCGGAGGTTGATCAGGCTGTTGAGCCACATCGGGCGGAAATGGGGCCTCCACCGCCTCCGGAGGGGTACAATCCCCAAGGGCCGGGTTATACCGGTCAAGCCTATTTGGCAGCGGCGCAGTAGATTCCATATGCGCCAGTTTATTACGAACCCGGAAGGGAAGCTCAGGTGAGCATGAACATGCCTAAGATGAACAGTCAGGGCATGAAACCCCCAAAACGGAATGAAGATAAGCAGGCCTTAACCAAGTGGTTACAAGAAATCATCATGTATTTCAAAACCACTATGGCACCCCGGACACAATGGGGATGGATAGCACTAAATACTCTTGAAGAGTCAGTGAAACATGGCCTACTAGCCCAGTTGGGACACATATGGGGAATAACAATTGATGCAGAAGTGCTCTCACAGCCAGACTTTCAACTGTCATGGGAACAGTTTAAGTATGGCATGGAGACACTTTATGATCATAAATGTTCCGACTTCGAAATTTGGTCGGAAATAGCAGCCTTTACAAAGGCAGGGACCTCGGGTCCCGATACAGTCAAATACATGCAGCTCTTGGAACAAATGTTTCTCAAGTGTGAGAATGAACTTGATGATTTTTCCAAGTTGCATGCATTGTATACTGGACTCCGTCCAGACATTAAGAGGAAATGCCTCTTAAATAAAGATGATGAGCAATGGACCACTTATGCCAGCCCGAGGGCGCATTTATATAAAGTGGGACCAACATATGACCAAGAATACAAGGCATATGGCTCTCGTCGAAATGAAAGCCGGGATGGCAAATCGCACACGAGTAATCGTCTTGCTCCTAATAGAGTTATTCAAAAATACCACGCATTGAAAGTGGATCGTCGTGGCAAACCAGTTTTGAATAACAGACCGAGAGGTCAAGGAGGGACGACTTACAAAAGTTCTCGTATTGCTATGAAAATGCAGCCGCAGGCTTCGCATGGGGAGCGGAACTACGAGCCGCTGGCCGATATCCGCGACCCAATGGAAGAAAAGATGGTCACCAACAGTGCGCAATTACGCGACACAACGTTGGAAGTTCTGAAGCGGGCTGGACGCTGTTATAAGTGCTTCAGGCCCTACTCAGCTGACCATCCTCGCGAATGCGAAGGGCGTGGAGTACTCCCGCAGATGCCGGTGAGTCCCGCTCGCAAACGCGTGTCAGCGTTACATGATTCCACCAAACTGTGTTTGGCAATGCGAAAGCATAATATCACCAGTGTGAAATTGCGAACTGCACCAATGGACGTGCGCATGAATGCAGCACCGGTGATTCCTGTTCCGAAAGTGCGAGCTGCACAAATTGCTGTGAATCGTGTGATGAAAGTGTCTCACACACCGGCGCCGCCGGACAGGACCAAAAAGGGTCCTCGCAGTGACCTCGATCGTTCTGATCGCATGTTGCATCCTACGCATTTTCAGCACATTCAATCACTGATTGCATATCGTTTCACACTCGATGCATGTGCCACCCCCAATGGGGATAATGCACTTTGCGAACGATATTGCTCACGAGCCGACAGTTTCCTACGGAAACCACTCGCTCATGAATTTGCGTGGATTAATCCACCTTTCCAAAAGACAGCGTCCTTCTTGGACCATTACTTTGCTGAAAGAGCAAAAGCTCCTACACAAGTAGGCGCATGTATATTACTGCCTGCATGGCGAACGTTTACGGACGATCCCCGGTTGCGCACCTTGCGCATTCTGGTACATTACCCAAGGGGTACCCGGTTGTTTACACAACTGCAGAATGATCGTCCTGGTCGCAAGGAAATGCCTGGCATTCCTTGGCCTGTAAACGTATATTACCAACCCTTTGTGGGTTCAGCGGAACACCGCATCAGAGGGGTCTCACAAGACCAGCCTCGTTTGACGTTTACCGGCCAGGTCGGGCACCAGCCCGCCTCAATTCTCTTTGATACCGGGGCAACTGGCACCGCGTACATCAACCCGACGTGTTGTCGTCGGTTAGGCTTAAAACCCCGTTCGCCACATGCACTGTCTAATCGACAGCTTCGTCGCATTAATCGCCTTCGCCGTATGGCACGTGCGACGCGACGTATTGTGGATCCCACGGAGTTCTCCACACCTCCACGTGTGGATGATCCTCACATAGAAAGTGAAGTGCTTTTAGCGGATGGGACATCCCTCCCAT
>CAJHUC010000503.1:0-43513 GCA_905146915.1 Ostreobium quekettii | reverse complement strand
TCTCATCGATCCAAGCGCAGCCGCTCTACTCGGAATGTCTCGCCTCCCCACTCCTCCGCGCCGCAGCCACAGGCGAGCATCCCAGCGCAGTCTACGAATCATCTGCCATGGCCTCCACGCTCGTACGCGGCCGCCGCCGCGGGGACTCCGGATCCCCGCGAGCCTCTTCATCCCCCCCAGCCAGGCGCCCCATCCTCGCTGAGTCTTTGTGACCTTCTGGATCGCACCATGGCGCTTCTACAGGGAGCTATCATGGACGCCAATGCCGCCTCAGACCCCTCCACCCCGGCGGCTCGCTCGTTGGCAGGCCTTGCGGAGGCTGCCGGCCCCTTGGCGTTGGAGCTTTGGGCCGCAAGGGCTGGTCTGGCCGCGGCGGAGGCCCTCCGCGCCACGGGCACGTCTGGGTCGGTTGGCCCACCCCCAAACTTCCAGCGCCAGCGTGGGACCAGGCTCTCGTCATCCACCAGGCCAGGTCCTCAGCATGGCCGTCCTCGAGAGGGACAGCCGCCCAAGCCACCTACCGCATGGACCCCGGATCGCTGCGTGACTCTCCACCCCCCAACCGAGTCCATGCGCACCCTCCCGACCAACCTTCCAGGCTTCGCGAAGCGCGCAGAGGCGGCGCTGTCCAACGCCCTACCTCTCCATCCTCAGATCTCCCTGGAGCTGGCCCGTCGGACAGCCAAGGGCGGTTACACCATTCAGGTCCATCCCTCAGTGGCCCAAGCGGTACGACGGCTGTCACACCTCCAGATGGCGAACGGCGAGGTATGGAAATGTCATCCTCTCCAGTCCGACCTCGCTTCATCCACTGAGGCTCCCTCTTCCTCCAACGGTGACCAACGAGTCCACCGTAATTGCTTCGTGATCCGCGGCGTACGAGTCGATCAACCCATTGACAACTTGTTACAGGACATCGCATCATCCAATGCTCACAGGCTGGACATGCAGATGACCAGCCTCCTGACACGCCTACGCGGTGCCACCCGCCTCCAGCGCCGTCTGTCTCACGGCCCTCAGGCGGGCTCTTGGGCCCCAGCTGCATCAGTAAAGGTCACTGCGGACCCAGACCTTGTGGCCAAGTTCACTTCGCTGGGATCCATTGTGTTCCACCTCCATTCCCATGAGGTGTCCCCGTTCACCTCTACCTCCCCGACCTGCTTTAGGTGCGGGATGCAGGGCCACCTCGCGAAGTTTTGTCGAGGGGCTGCCCGCTGTCGCACCTGCGGTTCTCAGGGCTCGCACGAAACCCGTGACTGCCCTCATCGAGCTGGACCACCCGAGAATTCCACCTCCTCCGGTAGGCCTACCGCGTCCAATCTCCACAGCCAAAGTGCTCGTACCTTGCACAACCCGTCTGGAGTGCGTGGCGCTCCATCCCAGTCATGATCAGAGAGGAGGCTGCTGGGGAGATGGGGGACTCCTCAACATCACCCCCATCTCCAGGACTTCAGGTCATCCATTTCAATCTACGTCGCAGCTTTTTAAGTCTACAAATCATTACAGACTACGCCAGAACTCATAACATTGAGGTACTACTTCTTCAAGACATTCCAACTGCCCTCGCGACTTCTCAAGCCTCATTCAATGGATTTCAGAAATTCCTCAGTGTCGGTCAGAGCGCCTCCCCGAAGACTACTGCGGTGTTGGTGGCGAGGAACATTTCTGCCTGGAATATGGGGATTTCATCTCCCCGGGTGACTGGAGTCATGCTGAAATGGGGTACACGACGGGTGGGACTTCTATCTGCCTACATTCAGTCATCTACTGCGATGGGACTTCAGGAATTGTATCATGCCACATCAGATGCCCTCTCCATCTCGCCATGGCTGTTCGTAGGGATGGATTCCAATGGCCATTCCCCGTCTTGGGGCCCTGATTCGGTACGATGCAATCACGTGGGACATCAAATTGAAGAATTCTCCATTCAGCACAAGCTTCAGATTCTCAATGACCCGACTTCCCCTCCTACTTTTCGCGCCAACCCCAGAAGCTTCTCATGGATTGATGTCTCCGTTGCCTCCCCCTCTTTAGCCCGCCTGTGCCAAGGCTGGCAGGTCATCGAGAAAGATTTTCATTCTGACCATTACCCTATTTTGGCGCAATTCAACGTGCACCCGGATCATCGACATTCTCGCTCTCGTTATGACTGGAAGTCTGCCGATTGGACTCTTTTTCGCAGTACTTTGGTTTCAGGGCTCAATCAGCAGGGTGCGAGTTCTGCAGTTCCTACATCCCCTCCTCAGCTCGATCAGTTGATTCATTCGCTGTCCTCAGCACTACAGACAGCCATTTCAGTCAGTGTGCCCGTCAAGCGCATCACCAAATTTTCTAAGCCATGGTGGTCAGAGAAGATGGCAGAGCTCCGGCAAAACGTCAACCGTGCCCATTTCCGATGGCTTCGCTCGAGGCAGGATTCTGACCACGTGACTTTCATGGAAGCCCGTCGTATTTTCAAAAAAGAAATCAGGGCAGCCAAGCGATCCATGTGGAGGGATTTCGCTGCCTCCACCAGTGATGACACCCTCTGGGATCGGTTCCAACGTGTTTCCAGGGGGGACTCTAATTTTCAGGTGCAGGAATTGGTGGACGCTGACGGTCACTGGGCACGAACCGATGACGAGAAGGCAGCAGCCCTGGACTCCAAGTTCTTCCCCCACAATTCAACACCCCTTTCCAGTGAACATCGCTCCAAAATGGAGCAGGTGGATCAGTGGTTTGCGAATCACCCTTTCGAGCACGGTCAGCTTCCATCCGTCACATCTGGTGAAATCAACAGGACAATCTTGGAGATGCGTGCGATGGGAGCTCCAGGCTGGGATGACATCACGGACTTGTGCCTTCGTCACTCCAGTGATTTGGTGGTACCCTACATCCGCGCCATAGCCGAGGGCAGTTTACGGCTTCACTGCTTCCCCCCAAGCTGGAAGGAGGCCCAGGTGATCCCATTACGCAAGGCGAATCGCGATCCACACACGCCGGGGGGTTACCGCCCCATTTCGCTGCTTTCGGTGGTGGGCAAAGTCATCGAAAATGTAGTCAAATCTCGTCTTACTCATTGGCTGGAGTCGCACCACCAGTTGTCCCATCACCAATTCGGATTCCGAAGGCAGCGCAGCACAGAACGGGCCATCTGGAACTTTGTCGCCGCCGCGTCACACGCCTTGAAGAATCGTCGTCAACTGTGGGTGGTCTCACTGGACCTACATGCAGCATATGATAACATCTGGGGTCCGGGATTACTCCTTGCCATGCAAAGGAAAGACATCCCCAGTTATCTCATTTATTGGACCAAGAATTTCATTACTAATCGATCGGCTTCATTACAAGTTGGTTCAGCGACACGGCAACGCCAGCTGGAGTTGGGAGTGCCGCAGGGGTCTCCACTTTCCCCGGTGCTTTTCCTTATCTACGTGGAACCGCTGCTGACACAAGTGTCCACATATGTGTCCATCCAAGCTTATGCTGATGACCTTCTTCTCTGGCTGGAGACCGATCGATTCCACTCCGACCTCGCACGATTACAGCAAGCCTTACATCAGGTGGACACATGGGCAGCTGATTGGAGGATGACTTTCAGTGCTGACAAATCTTCAGTCATGTGCATCTCACGACTTCGGAACGCGACCAGCCCTCCTTCAGTGTTTCTAGGAGGCCAGGCCATACCCAAGACTCCATCATTTCGGTATTTGGGAGTCATCCTCGACAACAAGCTTTCATGGACCCCACACATCCAAGCGGTAACTACACGATGCTACCAGCGCCTCCGACTCATTCAGAAATTCTGTGGTGTGTATTGGGGCATACATCCATGTATAGCTCGCCGGCTGGTGATGGGTGCTGTCATACCCCTTCTGTACTACGCAGCTCCTGTTTGGGCGAGTGCCACAAGCAAACGGTCCACACTTCGACCTCTCGAACGAGTCTTGCGGCTGTCAGCTCTTTTGATTACAGGCCTCATCAAGTCCACCTCGACTGACGCAGCCATTTTCCTCAGTGGTTTGTTGCTTCCAGAGCTGGAGATCAAACGGCGCCTACTGGAGTTTTGGCTTCGCATGCTTACTTTTGGTGTGGACATTCGGGAAGCTTCTGGTGTTTCTTCCGTCAATTCGTTCTGCGCTCCGGATGACATTCTTCGCGCGGAACTTCATCGTCTCCAACAGCAGCGGGTGTTCCCAGCGGAAGTCTTTACTACACAGCCTAACGTGGAGAGACGGCTGCTTTGGCCTTTCCCCCCACATGATCATACACTACAGGTGGAGGCCCACTTTCCAGACCGAGCCACTGCTGCAATTCTTCTCCGCACAGCGCGTCAGCGAGCATCCGACAATACGGTATGGATCAGTTCAGATGGATCTGTTACCGCTGAGGGGGCAGGCGCTGCCGCCATTATTACGACGGGGGCCCATCAGGGTTTCTTTGGCGTGTCCAGTCGTTCTATGGGAGTTCACTCGAGCACGCAGTTGGAGACTGAGGGGATGCGGCTGGGATTGGAGATTCTTCGCTGCACTCAGAGCAGGTGGAACATCTCCACCTTGCACCTTATTTCAGACTCTCAAGCGGCCATTCTGGGATTGCTTTGGGGCCGCAACACTACAGAGCTTGTGGTGGAAACCCGGCAGCTGCTCCAGGCTGCATCTCAGTGGATCCCTGCAATTCACCTCACATGGGTCCCAGGCCACTCGAACATCGCAGAGAATGAGGCTGCAGATGAAGCAGCCACGCAAGCAGCCGCAGGAGCTGGTCATTTTACACAGCGATCTCTCCCTCACTGTACATCTTTACTGAAAACCCATTTGTTCAAACACTTCTGCCAACGCATGGATTCGTGCTGGTCTTCACTCTCCACGGGACAAGGACTTCGGGACTGCGGGTGGTGCTTCCAGCCTTCCGTTCACTGGACGAGGCCTCTCTCCAGGAGCACTTCATCCATCGTAGCTCAGTTCCTCGCGGACCACTTCCCCTGCCGCAGTTTTCTCTTCAAGAAGGCGCTGACCCCACTGCCGACCTGTCGATTCTGCACCACGGAAATTGAAGATCGTCAGCACATTTTCTCAGCATGTCCTGCGTACGATCACATCAGAGCCCACTGCCAGGAGATGCTACATAACCAGCTGGAGGAAGCTGTTCCATGGGAGCTGTCAGCCGTGGTCCGAAGCAGCCTTCCCGTTTTGGCCACGTTCGTGCGGCGCATCAAAGTCATTTGGGACAAACAGCAAGGGGGCACTTCATGGGGATGGAGAACATGATCTGGGTGGCATCGAATTTCTGGAATTGAATCCAACATACTCTTTTCATTTCTTTTCTTTTCTGATCTTTTCTTTTGCCAAAGGGTTCCTGTGCATCGACTTTGGACAAGGTGCAACATATTTTCTGGAGTGGGATTTTTAGGGACAGTTGCGGACACCAATCGCCCTACATCGCATTTCTTGTGAATGGGCCCCGTCTTGGATTGTGCATAGGGACAAACACTTTGGCTGGATGTAATTGGAATTTCACACACACACACACACACACACACACACACACACACACACACACACACAGTCTTGGCAAACAAAGCGTCCGAGCACCTGAGAGTTGGCATTTTACTGAAGTGCTTGCAACGCCACAAGCATAGAAAATTGATTGTCTCTCAACCCATGCAGTGACTTTTTAGGGGAGTGTGTTGGCCACCACAGGAAAGGCAAATGGCGGAAGACCTGCAAGTTGCCAATTTGGGTGCATCCTTGCTATGCCACCGGCATAGCAAACGGAGCATCGGAAAACTTGAGATTTGTCATTTTGGAGTGCTGTAGCCTCTGGCACAGCAAAGGGGGGTTCAGTGAACCTACGAGTAGGAAGTCTCTGCAAAGTTTGTACTCCTCCGTCACAGACAGTAGAAGGCTTTCGACAAGCTTCCACAGCCTTTTCTACACTACTTTGGCAAGGAGCTCTAGGCCATGGCCGAAAAATGATATAATTACTAAAAATGGAATAAAAAAGTAGAGATTTTAAAGTCAAAAGTGCAAAAGCGACTCTTACCAACAGCCACAGAGCTCCTGACTCACCCCACAGTGGCGTTTGGAGGCACGCTGAAAGGTTGATCGCCTCTTTCTGCTATTAGGTTGTAGGTTTTAGTTGGAGAAAAGGAAGCCTTCACCTCAGAGTGTTGTAGGAATCCAACTACGGGTACGGCATAGGTCAACTGCCACTGTTGTGGGCCACGAGCAGTGCGCATAGTCAAAACCAACGAGGTCACCATAGGCCGACCAAAGAGGCGGTGTTGCATGCCTTTTCTTCTGTTCCCTTCCGCCTCATGTTTGCATGGGCTCCGGTGGAGATGCGCAGTAGACTGGGTTGCTGGGTTGCACAGTAGTGACCCTTACTTTGGCTGATCTGCAAGACGAGGGTCCCTGGACTCCGGCAGCATGAACCGGTCCTGGAAGCACAGCTTGTTTTTGCTCTGTCTGATGGCAAAACGAGCGATACTCACATCGCGTTGGGACATCCTCTTAGCCTCCCTTTTCATAGTAGGCCGTTGGCAACGGATAGCCAGCCTTGTAAACGCCTGGCCGTTGCCAACGAACAACATCAAGTTGATCTCGGATTGCAAGCGGCTCGGCTTTTGAGAAGTAGGAAGCGTTTGCACAGGCTGCTACCCTAAAGGGTAGTTTTCGCAGCTAGTCATGTTGCCCCGCCAGCCGAGCAACGGAGTTGCAGAATGCCACACCCTCTTCTTGGGAACTGTCCCCAGCAAGGACTCAGCCAACGTTTGTTGCCGTGAGGGGGGGTGGAATGCGTACGTACAATTGATTGACCAGTCAGACAGAGAACTAGTGACTAAGCAAGTTTGAGTACTACAGTGCTACCATCACAGCAAAGTGCTTCCGACTTGTGTTTTACCACACTTTCTAGTGCTAGTGTACTATGCCTATGGCATAGCACATTTTTTGTGGCGACCGACGTTGCCAAGGCCGTCGACCTATACTTCATGTCGTTGCACCGCCTCTGTAGAGTGGTGCTTCCAACGTTCTGGAAGTAACAAAAGAACTTTCGACACACAACCACCCCGTCTGCCACCCAGTTGTAATCAACACACTGGTCACCTGCTCTAACTCGACAGACCTCTATTAGGGTGTTGAGGTCGTTGGTCTTCCTCTTGTGGCTCATTGCCGCCAAGTGCAAGCATCTGTACAGGACCTCCTTGGCGCTGAACTTTTTACAATATCCATTATTGCAACACTCCTTTGGCATTTCTGACTCTTCACACACTTTTTGAATCTTTGCCAAAAGATCCTTGACATTCCCTTTTGGGTCATCTGGCTCTTTGCCTGCGGCCTCCCTTAGCCTGGGAGTTTGCATGTTCATCACTTCTTGGGCGATGAATTCCACCATCTCCTTGTAGACCCTCCTAACGTGATCGTCATCTTTTGCATCAGGAGCACACCTTGAAAGGAAACCAGCTCCTCTTGAGTTCAGCAATTTGCGCCCTACAAAACATGCAAAGGCACAATGAAAATAGTAAAGGAGGTCGCCTGAGCCACTGTGGAGGTGGTTGAAAGGTGAGTGGAATAGTTGCACGATGAGTTTTGGATGTTAGAGTTAGCTTCCAAAAAAGACTAAAAGAGCCCCAAGCAACACACAACCACAGGGAAAATTACTCTTGCTATCCGTTCCTTTTGCTATGCCATAGGCATAGCAAACAGCGCTATTTGGAGTACCTGTTTCTGATAGTTCCTGGGCTACTGCCACTGTTGCAAAGCATCTTGAGCTTTCAAGCTTGCTTGCATTGCTCCAAGAGGACCGTTGTCTTTTGGGTGCTGGGGAGGCACCAGAGGTGCACATAGAAATACTTTGGTGCTGGTTGGACGTTGAAGTGCCAGGCGCACGTAACAGCAGATTGGCATTTCTCGCCGTGGTGTGGAGTGAACCTGTGCCATTGTCGAGCAAGGGTTAAGGGGGCTTAACCGGGCAACCAGACAGCAAGGGCTTAACCACAGACAACACCACAAACCTAAAGTGCCCTTGGACTGAGAGAGGGTACGCCCGGAAGGGTCCACACACATTGAACTACCGCCTTGTCCTCTCCAACGATTGGTGAGGTTGTCGCAGCACCCAAAACAAATTTGGGTGTTGAAGAGTTTGCCCAAAACATCTTGGTTCTTGGCTAGGCTCTCACAACATCTCATGTGACACCCTTCGTGGCAGAGGAAGTACTGCTCTATAGCTTCTTGATGTTTGGGGCAGCCAGGGAATGTGCAGACAAAGCCTTGGCCTTTTCCAACTTGGCTTCATTGCTCGGGCGACAGTTGGTTGACCTTCTCGTTCATGGTTCTTGAAAACTTGCCCTCAGGTTTCTGCAAAAATGGGGTAACAGAAATATACGAAGGGCGCAACAAAGGGCAACGTGGATCAGGGTGGACCTACACGCTGTTCCACTACAGGGAATGTAATTTGTAGTAGTGTGGGCAGCTTAAAGGGAAACCGATTTGTTTGTAGATATTGCTGGTTGGAACACTGGTCACCTTTGTTTGAAAACACAGTGTGCAAACACCGCGTGAATACGCTCGCTTGTTGTGGTGTTGAATTGTGGGTGACAAAATGAAAACAATCAATGTGAGGGAAAGCACAAAAAGCGTGGGGCACCAAGACGTGCATTTACTGCAAATTTATTACATAGATGAGGACTTTGCCGCTTCCGTCTCTTGTAGAAGGGGTTCCACGGGGTTTTGCTTTGCTAGAGGCACAACGGAGGGGACAATCAAAAGTGGCAAATGATGAGGTCGTGTTGGCGGTCAGCTGCAAATGGTGCCGCTATGAGCTTTTGCATGGGAGCTCGCACATAGCAAGTCAAAGTGGGGTGTTTGTTGTGCCCATAAGCAAAACAAACTTATAGACAAGTTGGCTTGTACAGTGGGTAGGTGACAAAGCTTTGCTATGCCGGTGGCATAGCTAGGCTATCACCAAATTCACTATCACAATTGCCAATAGTTGAGAAAGTCTTTACGAGTGGCGTTCAAGAGGCGTTCCAAAAGCGGGAAGCTGGAAACGCCAGTGCACAAGGGTGCAAACTCGTTCTGTTTCAACAATTGGCTGTCTAGCATTACACGGGTAGGGAGCGTAGCAACAAGTGAGTGTTGAGCTAAAAGCAGCCCGGGTATCACCCCTGTCCCTTCCACTTGAAAGTGGATAAATGAGACTCAAATGTCCCTTGAAGCGGAGAAGTGGTCAGCGTCAGCTATAGGAGCATCTTTACTGTTGTCATCCACATCGTCTCCACCTCCCTCATCCATCTCCACTTCCATTGCACTTTTTGGCTCAGCCTCGCAACTAGCGTCTCCACCAGCCTCCCCCATGACCACTTCCGATTGGGTCCCATCCTTTTGCCCGGCGTTCATCATAGTGTCGCATTGTACACTAGCCTCCACGTCACCCTCAGACTGAGCACCACCCTGCTTTGGACGTTTCATATCCTTCATTGTGCTCAGGAACTCCCTTTTGTCCACAGCGCTCATGGCATCCTTATGCATGAGTGACAACAACACCTTTGCAAGTTCCTCAGGTTCTTTGAGAGTGAAACCCTATTCGTCCTTGTTGAGGTAGATTAAGTGGATGGACTTTTTCACATCCTCAACGGGCACAGTTCTTTGTGCCATTTGTATGGGGCGGGTCAGAACTCTCCAGTTGCTTGCTGGCAACATTTTTTCTGTAATCTCATGTCCAGCCATGAGTTCTAGAGTTTGCAGATCTTTCCTTGATAAACTCCTCAGAGTGTGAGGGAGAAGAATGTCCTGCACGCAATAACACTTGTTGAACATGCCCACCGACAACAGCTCCTTCACTTCCTTTTGAAGCCAATTCTCCACATTTGGCCCTAGTTTTGCCTTCCCCTGGGGGGCACTTCCATCCAACAAGGTCCCCTGAGTCTGTAGAGCTTGAATGTCCTTGACATCATCACTTCAAGGATCCCTTGAAAGCTCCAGAGCAGCGCACAACAAGCCCTCGCTGTGGAACATTGCATTCAGCCTTCGTAGTGTGAATTACTCTGCAAATCAGACTTCTCAACCCCCACACTGTCGCGGCCTTCTAGGGCTGCTGCGATCAGGGTCATGGCGGTGCCATTGCATACCGACAACACGCAACCCTGGTTGGGTGTTAGAAGGCGGACAATTAGCCTAGCTTCGTCTATGCTTTTTTGCATCCTGTTGGCAGGCTCACTCTCGTCAGCCAAAAGGAGACTGTTTAGATTGGGGCGACAGTACCGGCTGCAAACAGTTGGCTTTGCAAAGCTAAACACAAACCGGCCCCCTAGTCTGCCACCGATGTCATCGGCCTGCACAGCCTCGCTCCCATTGTTGAACTTTGCTATTAGCATGTGTTGGCAGTGCCCCACAGCATGCGTGCCAGGCTGGAGATGTGCCCAGCCGTCCCTCCCAAAAACCACTGAGAACTGACCGCCCCACTGAAGATAGTCCACCTCGCCGGCCCAATTTTGCAAATCTTGGGCGACCTTCCCAACATCTTCCACTTTGAGGTACACTGCCAAGGACCAAGGCCTAGGTTTCTCCGGGAGAAGTTGTGCCTTGTGGAGGGCATCCAACAATAAGATGAGATTTTCGCTCTTCCAGCAGCAATCTGGGGAGTCCCAAAAGTTGTCGTTGGGATTGTGCTTTTCCAACCCAAAGGGAGGGTCAATCACCATGCATTCAAATTTCCTACCACCCATAGCGTTTGCGACAGCTGCGTATGATGAGGAAATCAGAGCGTCGCCCATCACCATCCAGGTGTGGATCTCCTTGGCGCACTTTGCTATAGCACGTCCAGATTCTTCTTTGAAGTCGACCCCCAAATGGGGGACAATGTACCGTGCAAGCTCCAAGGGACCCCACGGCACGAAGGTTGCCCTGCAGGCGTTACTCTCACGTCTTGTATCATGAAGCCATTCTGAGAACTTAACCGCTTGCAATCTAACACGACCTCTTGTCCACCGGTCTTCCTTGTCAGTAGACACTTTAGCATCCTGTCCAGCCACTCTCCTGGTGAAGACAGTGTCCATTTCAAAGTCCTCCAAACGTTCACCTTTATTTGTTTGCGCCACTCTCTCTCTTTCCACAGCTCCCTCATGGCCCTCCCCAGTTGAAGTGGGCATGGTTGTTTCCTGTAGCTCTTGCTCGTCCACCCTCACTGCCTCCAATTGTTCCTCTTCAGAAAGGATGGTAGGTTCGGGCGCCTTGCCCTCCTTCCGCTCTCTCTCGAGTGCTGCGATCTCCATGTCGTTGAGCCAAGGGCGCCAGCAAGGTTCGTGATAATTATTACAGACATCCCACCTCCAGTGTCGCTGCCGGCACAGAAGGAAACGATCCAGTGCCTTCGCAACATCATTGGATATCAGGCCCACAGCCTCACTTGTGAGGTACGTTTTCCACTTCTTGGCCTCTTCACTTCGTTCACAGAACACTGAAAGTTTGTCTTCCATCACGCTCCCGGATTATTGCCAGGAAACACAAAGAGTCAATTGTCAGAGAAGAAAGCGTTGAAACAAAAACAACAAATGGCGGAACAGCAAGTAAATTTGCATGAAATCAATTGCAGTGTTTGGTGCCGGGGGCACAACAAAATACCCAAACACTTTTTGCTTGAAAATGAATGTGTCGGCTACTTTGCTATGCCGCAAGCATAGCTAACAATCGGAATTTTTCTTCTGCACCTTTCAACTTTCGACGGTTTTGCGGTTTTCTGCCAGTGCAACAAACACACTACTTTTTCTTGTCTTATTGTCAAGTTTATGAAAGACACTTTGCATTATGCCGCAGGCACATGAGTAACAATAGGAAGTTTTCTTCTGCACAATTCAACTTTCCGATTGTACCGCACTTCTGCCAGTGAAACAAACACTTTGTCCTAATTCATAGTCGTGTTCATAACAACATTGTTGTGTTGCAAGCAGAACGATGTGTCTCACTGTTTGCATTAAGCATAGCAATTTGAGTGCGAGAATGAAAACAAGAAGGCGAGAGTGGAACAAGCCGCAAAAAATTTCTAGTTTGTTGCAGTACGACCTACAGGCAACAAGTGTACTAACTCACCGTGCACACAGTGTAGAACAGCTTGAACAAAGTGTTTATGAGAGCATTTTGCAGATAGTTGATGTACTGCACATGTGAGTAAAGGAGGTATAGTTGGCTTGCAAGCCAGGTCTTGGCCACTTCAAAAAACGGGGTAATGAACAGACGTTCGTCCTCCGTGAGCAAGTGCAGGCCATTCCCAGCACCAGCAACCTTTGCGAGTGAAGGCTAGTGGTAACTACTAGTGGTATAAACCAGGTTTGTCTTAGAGGGCGTGCGCTTCACAACTTCCCCAAAGATGTGTTGCACACTGTCATTTAATGTTCGCCCCGGCAGGATGGACAGATGCTCTTCCGGATTGAAGACTCTGTTCCATTCGTCAAGAATCTTGTAAAATTACACCTTTGCCACTAACGCAGTCTCGGACTTCTTGGAGTTGAAGGCAAACATTGGGTGGACAAATTGGTGTATCTAGCCACGACCGGCCAGATCAGCATCGACTATCCCTTGGTACAATTTGCGGGCCCTGTTTCTATCATCTAAAGCAAACGCCAGTACTTGGTCCTCGATTGCCTTCTTCTTAAGAGGCTTTTTGCTCGATGTTTTTAGGGCAAGGCATAGTAGCCGACAATTCACGCTCTCGAAAGCCTCCAAGGACGTCTCCACCCACCATTCCCATTCAACAATGCACTTGCAACGTCGTCGCCACTCCACAACCTTCTCTGTTGTTTGCAAAAAGTCGTCCAGCATTTTCCTGAGCATCCTGTATGTGTGGAAACCCCCTTCCCACTCTGCATAACTCTTTAAGTTGATGAACCACATGTTGATAGAAGTCGCTTGCCAGTTGGGCACACTCTCTCTTGGGTAGAGGTGGCCCCATCTATCCATCCCCAACAGAATTTGTTTGGCTCCGTTAAAATTATGTACAATCAACAGAATTTATGAGGGAGCCACAGAGAAAAAAAGCGTTTTACAGAAACGGGTAGGGCCATACTGATGTCAGTATAGACAACTACAGAAATCCACACAACCTTACAGAATGAAACCAAGTGTTACAGAATTCGCGCCGCCGTCTATGGATGATAGGCACCCGCAACAGAACCGCTGACCGGACCACAAAGGTCGACAGAATTCCATAAAAAATCGATGGCAATCGCTGCCAGGAAGGGCCCGCACTTATGATTTATAGTATGCTATGATGATGTGTTCTGTGTGTGTGCTGCCTCCAACCAAGTACCGGCAGCGATCGCTGCTGGGAAGGGCCCGCACTTATGATTTATAGTGCCGTGATAATGTGTTCTGTGTGTGTGCTGCCTCCAGCCAAGTACTGGCAGCGATCGCTGCCGGGAAGGGCCCGCACTTATGATTTATAGTATGCCGGGATGATGTGTTCTGTGTGTGTGCTGCCTCCAGCCAAGTACCGGCAGCGATCGCTGCTGGGAAGGGCCAGCACTTATGATTTATAGTATGCCGTGATAATGTGTTCTATGTGTGTGCTGCCTCCAGCCAAGTACTGGCAGCGATTCGATACGCCTCTATTCGCGATAAGCTTCCAGAATCTCAAAGTCCATGACGGATGGCAACGGAATGCCAGGAAAGGCAACGGAAAAAAAAAACATCTTTACAGAAATTGGTGGCTACAAACACCCCCTTGACGGACAGCTCCAGAGCCAAAAAACTGGAAGCTGATGTGGCATGAACGGCAACAGAAAACCGGCCCCGGCAAAACAACAGAAAAGTGACGGACGGATTTTTTTTCTTGAAAAAAAATACGGACAGAAAATAACAGAAAAAAAGCTGAGCGGCCACGTCTACTCTTGGGTGGCTGACCCTGGCGATGGTTACAGCTAAGTCAACTTGGGTTCGGGGGTCGAGCAGCACTTTGAATGTGTCCAAGTAGAAACCAATGGGGAAGCACGAGATGCCCTTGTAATGGTGGCGCCTTATGCGCACCCGCTCAACTTTGATTCCCTCCTTAATCCCACACATTTTGCCATCGTCCAGCTGCTTCATGACGTTTATCAGCAAAACAAAAGCATCGTCTAGCAGCATGGCGATGTTCAAGTCCGCCTAAAAGTACCGGATGACGCCGAGGTCCCGTTGTGCCTCCAACAAAGCCTTGTGCGTGGATGCCTCAAACTGCAAGCACATGCCACAAACTAGTTGCAGTATATGGATAAACAAAGCTCAAAGGCAAGGTGTGCAACCACAAGCGTGGGACTTGAAGAGACACACCTCTTTAAATTTTTGTTTCCGGGCTTGTGCTTGTTTCACCTCCTTTGTGGCTTTCTGCTTTAGTGCTTGGTACTTGGTTTTGATGGCTTGCATCTTCTGCAGTTCCTTCTCATCTTTTTTGGTACTTTCCCCTACTTGAGGCTCAAGGACGGCATGTAGAAGGGTTTGAAAATCCGCATAGTCTTGCTCTGTTTTGGTCCGATTCTTCTTCCTTGAGGACTGCGGCCTTGGCGGTCTTCCAAGCTGCTTCTAGTACTGGTGGATGAAGGGAATAACGTTTAGGGGCTCAGTGTGGTCTTTGTAGGTGGTCGTGCTTGCCGCTCTCTATACGGACATGTTCTCTGTCCGACTAATGAACCGGAAGTCATCATCAATAAGTTGGCCACTAAAGAACACAAATGTGGAACGCCTCAACTTGATGTTGGGGTCCTTCATAGAGCAATTGACATGCGCTTGGGTGGAGTGGTTCCCCACAATTGCGAAGAACTCTGTCTCCTGCCCTTCAGTGTAATTCTCCACTGCCTCCAACAAAAGACCTGGGTTCCCTGCTTCCCACTACTCTCGGACAGATTCCATCCTCTGCGTGGAGTTCGGATCAAAAACCACCACTATTGGCGTCAGTGCTTGCAAGTCGAAATTCTCTATTAATGTCTAGACGCGTGACTTGATGATGACCCTCTGCAACAGCTTTGATGCGTAAGAGGGTCGTCTGTTGTAACACAAAGGGTTACCTAGGTCCATGTAGATTGCCGCAAACCCCATTAGGCGCACGAACAACAAGTTCTAGATGATCTCCTTTCGATCTTTGGAGCCTTCAGCCTATAATGACTTTGCACAAATCTGTCAACCTGATTGTACGCCAGCCTTACTGACCCAGGGATCGTCTTGGGGAGACGCAATTGCTCCAATTTTGATGTGTTGTGGATGAAAAGACAATCTTTAGCACAATCATGGAAGTTGTATCCCACCAACGACACCATGTCCTTGTCCTTGACCGTGTCAAGAGTTTGCAGCAGCTGCGGCTCGACAATTGTATCTAGTCTTCTTTTGACCCAAGCCTCCAGGTCTCCTTCTACAACATCCACTACCATTGCATCCACATCTTGCTATTGCTGTCCTCTTCTCTGTGAGGCGGCTGACCCCGAGGATCCAACAACATCGGCGTTTGCAGCCTAAAGAGACAAAGTCCAAGGAAGAATCAACTTCTGAAGTTTGTAGCAAGGAAAAAGAAACAACAAGTTTCTAAGCCAGGCAGTTGTTTTAAAAAAGGGAAAATGACAAAAGGGGGTCCTCTGTGAGATATCTTGACAAAAGGGGGTCCTCTGTGACAAAAGGGGGTCCTCTGTTGGGGTGCATTTGACAAAAGGGGGTCCTTTGATCGGCCCTGTACATTACACGCGTTGCTAGACCGGCGCTAGGCCAGCGCCAGACCGACGCCGTACCGGCACCGGTTTGGCGCCAGAGCGGACCAAGGTCCTACTAGGGGCGACCCCTCCAGGAGGGCGCTGGGAGGGCGCAGCGGTCGGAGCTGCGGCCGCAGCGGCCCGCTGGTCTCCCGGAGACCAAGCAGCGATCGGGGCTGCGGGGAGAGCAAGCGGCGACTGAAGCTGCAGCGAAAGCGAGGGGTGATCGAAGCTGCCTGGGAGATCAAGTGGCGATTGGAGCCCTAGGAGGGAGTCGCACAGATCGGAACGCTCGCTCTCCCCAAGGCCCCGATCGCCACTTGTTCTCCCCTGCTGCAGCCGCAACTCCGATCGCTACGACTTCCTCCCGCAGCTCCGACCGCTGCGCCCTTGCAGCGCCCTCCCGGAGGGGTCGCCCCTAGTAGGACCGTGGTCCGGTCTGGCGCCAAACCGGTGCCGGTACGGCGTCGGTCTGGCGCTGGCCTAGCGTCGGTTTGGCAACACGCCTAATGTACAGGGGGCGGTCAGAGGACCCCCTTTTGTCAAATGCACCCTTGCAGAGGACCCCCTTTTGTCACAGAGGACCCCCTTTTGTCAAGATATCTCGTAGAGGACCCCCTTTTGTCATTTTCCCTTTAAAAAATTGAGGAGGCAATTTACCTGCTTAACGCCGTGTGGTAGTTTGCATAGCTTGCTAGGATGCCCTTTCTCCTTGGACGATTTCCCAGAGTCTCCCTCTTGTTCCGTTGATTGTTCCGAGTTCTCTTCTTCCTCTGTCAACTCATTGTGATCGTCGTTGCCAGCTCGCAAGACCTCTTCCTTGTCAAGGTTTTTGGGTGGCGGGTACTTTTTGTTCACCTTCTTCTGTTGGCTCAATTCCTCTTCGCTCATGACAGGACGAACATAGCTAGAAATGACAACTAGCGTTCGTTGAGCGCATTCCTTGTAAGCCGGCCTGTCAGATTTCTTTGGGGCGCTCTTTAGGGCAGCCTTCAAAATCTTCTCAGCACACTCCAAGCTGCAAACGTTCCTGAGGTCGATTGGGCCGGCCAACTGCAAGAGCCTTGGGTGAATGTGGTTGGCAACAGCAGCAGCGTAGAGTAGATGAACTACCTAGTTGCAGCCTTCGTGGGTGCAAGGCAGGGCTGAGTATTGCGCCCCTGGCTGGTTGCATGGAGGGTCAACTGCACCGCAGATACTCTGTGACTCTCCAGAGTCAGACGCAAAGGTCGCCCGCTTTGACATTCTGCAGAATTGAAACAACGCGTTGTGTTGACACGCTGTTGTTGAGGTGATTGCAGATCAACCAAGAGAAAGCCAGGGAGGGAGCTTGCAGCACAAGCAATCACTTTGAAATTGGGATAACCTTTTGCTACGCAGGTGGAATTGCACCAGCACACAGGAAACGACCGTTTCCGGAAACTTGTACAACCGTTTGCTACATCGGCGGCCTGGCACAAGCACACTAGAAATGACCGTTTTCAGACTTTGAAGAACCCTTAGCTACGCCGGCGGCATAGCACACGCTGCCTGCAAATGACAATTTCAGAAAATAGGGACAACCTTTTGGTATGCCGGCGGCGTAGCACAAGCACACTGGAAATGACCCTTTCCAGACTTTGAGGAACCCTTAGCTACGCCGGCGGCATAGCACACGCCCAATAAAAACGACAATTTCAGAAAATAGCGACAACCTTATGCTATGCTGGCGGCATAGCACAAGCACACTAGAAATGAGCATTTTCAGAAATTGGGACAACCTTTTGCTATGCCGGCGGCATAGCACAAGCACACTAGAAATGATTGTTTCCAAAAACTGGGACAACCTTTTGCTACGCCGGCGGTGTTGTGCAAGCACACTGGAAATGATCATTTCTAGACTTTGGGGAACCCTTAGCTACGCCGGTGGCGTAGCACACGCTCCCTGCAAATGACAATTTCTGAAAACGGGGACAACCTTTTGCTACGCCAGTGGCATAGCACAAGCACACTAGAAATGAGCATTTTCAGAAATTGGGACAACCGTTTGCTATGCCGGCGGCATAGCACAAACACACCGGAAATGACCGTTTCTGAAAGCTGGGACAACCTTTTGCTACACCGGCGGTATGGCACAAGCACACTAGAAATGAGCATTTTCAGAAATTGGGACAACCGTTTGCTATGCCGGCGGCATAGCACAAACACACCGGAAATGACCGTTTCCGAAAACTGGGACAACCTTTTGCTACGCCAGCGGCGTGGCACAAGCACACTAGAAATGATATTTTTCAGATGTTGGGACAACCCTTTCTTTTCCTGCCGTGACGCAAAAGCACACTAGAAACGACCATTTCTGGAAACTGGAACTACAATTTGCCATGCCGCCGGCACAGCACACATTCCCAACAAAAGCCAATGAACTGAAATTTTTTGCTACACTCGCCTCGTAGCAAGTGCGTGCTCAAAACACTTTCCACAGAGTCTTGGGCAACAGCTTGCTATGGCAGTGGCGTAGCAAACTGTTCGTTCAAGGTGGCAAAACTACAAACCCGGTCACTGCAATGCAGTCACTGTAATGCCATTACAAAGTGCCAAAAGAATGGCGTCCTCCACTTCTGTTTCCCTGGTTTCTGGCACAATTCATGCTAATGGTGATTCCACTGTTGTGCACGCCTTCAGGCGACAACAAATTCTTGACTCCTTGCCAAGGTGTCAATTTCTAACATGCCAATTTTCATTTTAGTCATGCATCTCCTTGTCTGTCCACAAGCTCTCTAGGTACATACACCGCCTCACGGAAGATGTGAGGATGTGGGGTTAGGAGGTATTCTGTGTTGTGTGAGCAACTCGCGCAGGTGCTTTCTTGCACATAGCGATTACGCAACTTGACAAGGTGCGCTTACCTTCTGGGCTTGGCTGCGTTTGCCAAGAAGTAAACCATTGTTTGGGGAGGGCGCTTGGTCTACTCTACAAGAGGGTGGCAGCGGCAGGAGGCAACAGTGGACCAGCACTGCAGTGAAGTAGGCGGTTCTGGGGGACCTGGGGTTGAAAGATGGCCGCGGGACCTGGCTACTGATGGTTGGCTAGGGCACGGTAACCATAGCGGGCTGCGACCGGAATGATCGAGACGGAGCTGCAGCGTGAACAAGCAGCTTGTGCTTGACAGAATAGGCACCGCCACTGGACGGTGCTTTCAAGGGCTGCCATCCAACACCAAATATGAGATTGCTAGATCTCGGATTTCTCAAAAAGTGAAAAGATTCCACTGGAATCCTACAATTTTGGAAAGCTTCTGTTCTTATTCGCTAACCGTTGCGTGCACCCACACAGCAAACTCGCACCCCCGCCAGAGGTCTGCCTCCAGCACAGTGAACAGCACAATGCACAGGCCGGGCCGCCCAACAATTGCCGGTACGCCGGGGTTCACAATGGGCAACTAATGCCAGCCGGGCCCTGTTCGTCGTGGCTGGAAAGTTTGTTGTACAGTGCGGATTTCTTTCCCTACGTAGCAGCAGCCACTAGGGGCAAAGGGGAATGCGCTGCACTGGGCCGCCCAAGGATTGCGGGTCCGCCGGGGTTCCCAATGGGCAACTAATACCAGCCGGGCCCCGTTCGTCGCGGCTGGAAAGTTTGTTGTACAACGCGGATTTCTTTCCCTACGCAGCGGCAGCCACCAAGGGCAGAGGGGAATGCGCTGCGTTGGGCCGCTCAAGGATTGTGGGTTTGCTGGGGTTCACAATGGGCAACTAATGCCAGCCAGGCCCCATTCGTTGTGGCTGGAAAGTTTGTTGTACAACGCGGATTTCTTTCCCTACGTAGCGCCAGCCGCCAAGGGCAGAGGGGAATGCACTGCACTACGGCAACGGCCCGGCACCCTGCAACGGCAGCCAAACGAGGAAGAGAAGAATGTGCTGCGGCACCGCCCCCCCCCCCCCACCCCACCCACAAGCGGCGGCAGCTGCCGTAGGCAGAGAAGAACGCCGTCATCTTCCTCACCGCACGCAGAGTGGCAGATGCCTTGGCTAGAGAAGAGGGGGACTTTGTTGTTAGGCGCCTTTGTTTTGGGCCCCCAAAGTGGGCATGACGCCCCAGCCTTCTCGTTGGTGTTTCAAGCCAGCTCGCTTAGAAAGCCAGCACGCACTCCCCGCAGGATGTTGTCCTTAACATTCGTACGTACTCAACAATTCAACAATTCACTGTCTGACATGCGGACTAGTGACTAATTCATGATGTTGATGAAATGGAAAAATTTTCAAGAATTCTTCCCCGGGACACTCCTGTCTGCTATGCCGGCGGCATAACACACTTACCATCAGAATGTCAGTTTACAACACCTTGGACACCCTGACTGCTATGCCGGTGGCATAGCACTTCTACCATCAGAACATCAAAGTTGAGGTTGCTGGGCCCCTGTTTGCTGTGCGACTGCATTGGGAAGTTTTCCAGTAAACAACAGACTTGTTGTTGATGAATGTTGTTACTGCTCTACTTGTGTGTTGAGGTGGTTTTCCAAAAAACTATTCAACCAAAGGATACTTTCCTTGTTTGCTTTTCTGCCCTCTTTTGAGCTCCTAGCATTTCGAGTTTCTTTTCTTTTTTTGGCATCGTTTGATTTCTTCATTTGTTTGTAGACATGCCCCTGTCAGCGATCTTCACTGTTTCAAGGGCTCCCCAAGCAACAACTTATTGGCTTTGTTCCCAATGTTACAAACCCAAAAGGGAGATAACTCCATTCTTGATGCTGCACGGGCCACGTTGCTATAGGGCCCCGTGGATCATGGTGGATGGGCTGCAAGAAATTTCTAGCAAACGGTTTTTCGCTACCAGCCCCGCCGTCAACGACGCCCCTGCCCAAGCCCCTGCCCTTCCCCCTGCCACAGACCCCGCCTTTATCCAAGCCTCTGGCCAAGCCCCTGCCCCCGCCTATGGCCCCGCTCGTGGCCCCAACCATCTCCCCACCCCTCTCCCCTCCCCTGTCTTGGCCCTTGGGCAAGACCCTGGTCAAGCCTTTGGCCAAGCCCCCGCCCTCGCTCCTGCCCCCGCCTATGGCCCCGCTCATAGCCCCGACCAATCTACGAAGCCCTATCCCTCCAC
This sequence comes from Ostreobium quekettii, assembly GCA_905146915.1. Lineage (NCBI taxonomy): Eukaryota > Viridiplantae > Chlorophyta > Ulvophyceae > Bryopsidales > Ostreobiaceae > Ostreobium > Ostreobium quekettii. The sequence goes on along the minus strand of CAJHUC010000503.1, from coordinate 22,752 downwards.
GATGTTGGCCCTTCAGGCGAGACACGTCTTCAACCCAGCCAGACTGAGACCGACCAAACCTTAGCCGAAACCCAAAACCCTCGCCCACTCCCACCATGGTACCCCTCTCAGTTTAAATCCCAGCCCTGTCCCCTCCCCTGTCTTGGCCCTTGGGCAAGACCCTAGCCAAGCAGCTGGCCCCGCCCATGGCCCCGTCCCGTGCCCCAGCTGTGGCCGCATCCATGGCCCCGCCCTTGGCCCCACCCATGGCCCCACCCCTGGTCCCACCCCTGGCCAACCCGCTGGCCAACCTGCTGGCCCGGCCCCTGGCCAACCCGTTGGCCCCACCTTTGGCCAACCCACTAGCCCGCCCATGGCCAAGTCCCTAGCACAACCGACCAAGCCACAGCCACCACCACAGCCGACCCTTTGTACCAGCGACTTGAACTGATGAGGCTTGCTGAGGACATTGTTTTTGTAGATGGACGTTTGCAGAGCCGCCGGGTCATCAAATCTTCACAAACTGGGTAAGTGTTTTGAGTCCGTCCGCCTCGGAGAAGTTCACTATTTTGCATTTCCTCTTTCTCTTTGCTTCATGACGGCATTCTTTCTTCCTCACTTTTTCTCCGCACCGAAACGTTAAAGTTCGCTTTTTCCTTCATTTTGTTTTCTCCGCCAAGCAAGACCTAACGCTGTGTTAGTCCAAAAAAGACAGTCGTTGATAGTACTTTGTTTTAGCGTCCAGCAAGGGTTTTGATTTCCTTTTCTGTGTGGCGCAATTTTCCTTTGGACAACTGGCGGAACTCACCCACTGTCACGTGTTTCCTGGGCAAGGCTGGCCCTTCGAATTCAAGATTTTGGGATCGGGAGTAGAAATCTTCTTGCTTTGTATGGATCGGGGCATTGTTGCATGTGCAACCAAGGCAGCAGGGTTGGTGGCATTGACACATTTCAAGTGTGCACTCGCTCGTGTGGGAGATGGGAACATGAAAATTTTAAATGAAACTTCTAAAAAACATTGGATGCTTGTTTCCAAAAAGTGACTGCTTGGTGTTCTGGTGGCGTGGCAAGTGCACCCTCGAAATATCAAAATACAAACACCCGGGACCCCGCGATTGCTATGCGGCGGGATGGCAAACGCACCTTCAAAAGTCAATGTACAGCACCTGCTTTCAAACCCTACCACACCAAATCTGAAACCTGCCCGTTCTCAACTGCAAACCCTCGCACGCTTTCTGCGTAGTACCCTCGTGCTGCCAGCGTTTTTTCCTGTAGCTCAATGAATAGCACACCGCTCAGGCCACACCGCCCTAGCTTGCCGGGTACGCCAAGGTTCTCATTGAGCAGCTGTTGCAAAGCGGGAGTGCTTGTCAATGCCTTTGTGCTCTTGTGAAGTTCGGGTTTCACACCCCAAAGCAGGCTTCTAGAAGCACGTACACAACAATTCACTGTTTGACATGTGGACAGGTGACCAGTTCTTGACAATGGCAAGGCAGAAGTCTTTTAAAGAATTGCTCTCCTGGACCCCCTGTCCGCCATCCCGGTGGAATGGCACAATTACCACATGAGTCAAAATTGAGCTTGTTAGAACAACTGTCTGCCACAGGGGTGGCGTAGCAGACGCACCATGGAAAAGTCACTGCATGCAAAGTGGGACCCCCTGATTGCTATGCCGGGGGCATAGTTAACACACCCACAAAAGTTCAATGTACAACACCTAGCACCCCCTATCTGCTATGCCGGCGGCATAGCAAACGCACCCTCGAACGGTCAATGTACAGAAACTGGCACCTCCTATTTGCTTTTCGTGTGGTGTGGTATGTTGTCAGCTTGGTTCCCTCTTGGCCGCGTTCAGGTACCCTGGCCCGCGCTCTAAGGCCTCTCCGGTGGAAGCGTGGTCGTCCTCGGCCGGACGGCATGTCCCGGGCTCTCTCTGGCCCGTGGGTGACGGCCGCTCTGTGCGGTCCCGTCCGAGGCGCGCGGCTGCTGTGCTCGAGGAGGCGGGGAGGCAAGCTATTCCAGAAAGATCGAACTACAATCCGCGCCGCCGCCAGGCGCTCTTACATGTGGCGGCCACATAATGAAAGTCATCGTTTTCATTAAGCAACTCCATTTTGGCCAAACCCGTTTTTCCGGCTGAAGGCCTCGCTACGCTCGGCCCTTACACCCAAGTCGTTCCGGCCTGCTTTGCATACGGCCTCCACGACTTTGGCAACGGGCCGAGCTCCGCTCGGCAGAACAAGAAAACCAACGGGTTCCTAACCACATTACCACATATGTGCACCCTTGACAAGTCATGTCCAGGAATTTGAACCTCTTGTTTGCCATGCCGGCTGTCACCTTCTGTCTACACCACACACACAAGGGTGAACTCTTTGTCAGACTCTTGGCCACAAACACACATACACACCCCTGTAAACACAGTGACCAAACGTTCTATAGCTACAACGGTCTTTTCTGTAGCCACAAAGTGAATAAGTTTCATCAGATGAAATAGAAAACACAATATGTTTGGTTTTGTTCCCGTGAAGACACTTTTGTTGTGCATGGGACTCTTGATACTCCTACAATGGTATAGCAAAGGTTTCCCCACATCAATGCGTGGGCACTCACATGGCAATTTGGATAATTTGATTATTACACGTTGGCATAGCAAACATTTCCCAACTTATCTACATTGGCTCTTGCAACGCCTTTTTAGTAGCTTGTTTCCTACACAAAGGCGCAGCAAACATTTCTTAATAATGCTGCTTAGGCATACGCTCTACTACCGGATTAATTCTCTATTGCGCACATGTTGATTTAATTAATATTTTATTTTTCTCATTTACTTAATAATGTCGATTTTCTTATTCAACAACATAAATACAAATTAAAGAAAATGGCGTAGTAAAAAAATGCATTTACAGGAGATGGGATCCGGAGACAAAAAAATCCTTATACCCATTTTTCCTGTCACAAAGTTGGATGCCCGTTCGTTGGGCTTGATCTGCCAGAAAAATCGTGCAGCCTTGTCACCTTGCAGGGTGGTGGGGGATGGCGATTGGGGAGGATTTGGAGGCCGCTTCGTTGGGCTTGATCTGCCAGAAAAAAACCTGAGAGCCTTGTCCACCTTTAGGTGTGTATGGCGAGGGTGGTCTGTTCCTTGCTGATGCTAAGACGACGATGGCGATTGGGAGAATATGGAGACCCCTCCGCTTTGCTGGGCCCTCCGGAGCCATCCTGTGGGCCGTCCCTAGGGCACGCTCCTCGCACGTTTGACGGACTCGATGCAGGCACAGATTCGGTCGCCGATCGCTTTGCAAGCCACACTGCGCCTATGCCCTCAAAGTGCTCCCCAAAACTTGTGGGCTCCATGAAGACTCGGCCAGCCGATGGCCACTGCCCTGCGCACCCCCCGCTGGCCAGTTCAGGGCTTCTTTGCCACTCGGCAGGGGCCACATGCCGCAACACCAAGTTGAGGTTAAACCGTGCGCCCAGCGCCTGAACCACCCATGAGGGGGTGCCAAAAAGTTCGCGGGACCAAAAATTTCGTGGAGAAATATTTTCGCGCACTGGCTCCACCACAAAATGCACGAAAATTTTTCTCCCACAAAAATTTTTTGGTATACAATATATTTTCCGCCTCTCTGCCAGGTACCGGTAAAACCTGGAAGTGAACCGAACATCTCTGTCGGACACAATGACAGAGGGGAGACCATGGTGCCTTATCACATTCTGCACCAATAGGTCAGCTGCTCCTTTAGCAGAGACTTCAGTAGTAGTGGCTGTGAGGCGCACCATCTTGGTCAGTCTATCAATAAACACAACGATAGCATCATGACCTCCCTTAGTTTTTGGCAGTTGAGTAATGAAGTCCATAGACAACTCAGTCTATGGTTCCTCAAGTATGCCTAGTGGCTATAATAAGCTTGGTATTTTCTGACGAGAGTACCTAGCCTGTTGACAAACCAGGTAAGTATCAACACGTAATTGTTTTCCTCGTTACATTCCTAGCCATCAGCAGTACCACTAGATTAAGTCCAGGGTTTTGGCTTGACCAAAATATCGTGCACTTGGATGGTCATGAGCCAACTGGCAGATTTTAGTCTTTAGACCTATTGGTACATATACCTGCTCGCCTTCCAACCATAGACCGTCTGCACAACGCATTTCTTGCTATTGTTTAACAAACTCAAGTTGGGGGTCGTGGCCATAAGCCTGGCGGATCCTAGAGGCTAGATCATCTGCCTCTACCATTCTTTTTGACCTTTTGTTCTTACCCTGCTTGTTCAATGCTTTTAAGCTATAGACAACCAGTTGACTTTTCCTCCTAGCCTCCTGTTCATCAGGCAATGGAGGAATGCGAGAGAGTGGATCAGCCACATTCTTTCGCCCTGGTCCATACTCCCAGTCAAAGTCAAACTGTTGCAGGATTTCTGACCACCTGGCCTGACGTCGGCTCAGTTGCGGTTGTGACTTAAGGTATGTTAACAGACAGTGGTCCATTACCAGCTTGAAGCGTGTTCCTTTAAGGTAACATCTCCATAACTATACAGCATGGACAGAAGCCAAAGCATCCTGATCGGTCACACTATAGTTCAACTCCGCCGGGAGGAACTTCCTGCTTGCATAGCAAATTGGATGGTTATCCTGCATCAATACTACTCCCACTGTAGTATTTGCTATGACTTCAAAGGGTCTCCCAGGATCTGGCATTTTGAGTAGTGGGGCTGTTGTTAAACACTCCTTGATATGCTCAACTATCGATTGACATTTTTCCGTCCACTCCCACTTGCCATTTTGTTTGGTCAAGTCCGTTAAAGGAGTGGCCACTTTCGAATAGCCTTGAACGAACTTTCAAAAATAGTTTGCCAACCTGGAGAGCTGCTGTACATGCTTCGTGCACTGCGGTACTGGCCAGTTCTTCACCTTCTCAATCCCCTTGGGATCTGGGCGAATACCATCTTGAGACACGATGTGTCCCAGGTAGGAGATCTCCTCCTTGTTAAATTGACACTTGTGCATTTGACAATATAACTTTTGCTGTCATAGCACTTCCAACACCTGTCGGAGATGCTACAGATGCTCCTCAGCAGTTTGGCTAAACACCAGAATGTCATCCAAATAAACTAGGACATGTTTGCCGATTTGATCACATCCGGAGACTGCCATCCGGCTTTGGTACAAAGAGTACCGGGGCCCCAAAGGGGCTGCTACTCTCCATGACAAGGCCTTTCCGCACCAGATAGTCTACCTGCGCCATGATCTTGTCCATTTCTTTTGGACTATACCAGAAAGTAGGTCGCTTCACCGGTTTGGTACCTTCCTCCAAAGGAATAGTTAAAGCAACGCCCCAATCAGGGGGCAGGCCAGCAGGTAGTTCATCAGGGAAAAGGTTCTTACACTTCTCCAGCACTGCATGTGAAATGGTCTCTCGACCTGAAGTGGCCAAAGGGCCTCTGGTGCATCCCCCCTTAGGGAGGTCGCCAACCCGGCAAACCAAAACCAAACAGAGAGGGGATCCCCATTGATAGGCTCAACGAGCATAACCCAATGAACATAAATGACCCAACCGACGAACCGTCGGAGGGGAAGGAGGAGGGACCCACGGAGAGCTGTGAAGGGTGAATTCACGACCACAGAAAACCACCCGAATGTGACCCCGACGATAATCAATGACACCGGCGTGTTCATAGAGCCAATTATCGCTAAGGATGATATCATAATCGTCAGACAGGTCGATGACCACACAGCGAATAGTGTCCTTATAACTTTGAATGGTTAAGGGCACATCAACCACTCCCAAGGATAGAAGGGAAGATCCATCCACAAGGAGGACCTCTTCCTCATGCGGAGAGGTGTCCACACGGGGAGGTGTAGAGAACTTTGTGGGATCCATGATACAGCAAGTAGCACGTGCCAATCACTACAATCTGTGGAGTCGACGAAGTTGTCGATTCGACACCAAATGGGGCTGTTTAGGCGTTAAGCCTACTTGACAACAACACGTCGGGTTAATATAGGCAGTTCCAATTGCGCCAATATCAAAAAGGATAGACGCAGGTTGGTGCCCAACTTGACTGGTAAAGTTCAAACGAGGGTGGTCCTGAGAGACCCCTCGAATGCAGTGTCCCGCTATCCCCTCTGGGGGTTCATAATAAACGTTGACAGGCCAAGGGATGCCAGGCATCTCCTTGCGATTTGCCTGATCTGTGCACGGCTGCGTAAGCAACCTAGTACCCTTTGGGTAATGTATGAGGGTAAGCATCTTATGCAGTCATGGGTTGGAAGCAAAACTCTGCCAAGTGGGTAAAAGGATGCATGCTCCTACTCGTTGAGGAGCCTTTGCTCTTTCAGCAAAGTAAGAGTTCAAGAATGGCTTAGCATCCCTGAAGGGTGGATTGATCCACACAAACTCATTAGATAATGGCTTTATTAAGAAGTTGTTATCTTGTGAACAATAGTGCGCACAAAGCGCATTATCCCCACTGAGGTTGGCACACGCATCCAGTGTAAAATGGTGTGAAACCAGTGATTGAATGTTTTGAAGTGCACAAGATTCAACATGTGATCAGAATGGTCAGTGCGATAATGCAAACCCTCTCGGATTGTCAAGTTTTGCGGATTAGTGTGACGGTTTCCCGTCATTTGGTTGACAGCATTTTGTAATGTGCACACTTTAGGTATTGGAACCACCGGTGCCACATTATCTCGCAAATACAGTGGTGTTGTCACAAGTTTTGCACTGTTCACATTATCCTTTCATGCTGTCAAGCATAACGCATGTGAAACACTGGGTGTTGTCTTTATTTTCTCTGGCTGTGAGGTGCTTACCTTTATGGGAGGTAGCATCCCTCGGCCAAGGCAGTCACCATTGGAGAGGTGTCCAGCTGTAAGGGGCGGATGCCCTTTTTGGCTGGACGGGACTTGGACCGTTTACCCGTTCGAGTCAGGGTCCAGTCGGAACCGAACTTGGCGGCAACTTTTGATTATAGAAGCGTTCCAGTGTTCCTGTTTATATATCCCGTGTCCAAGGCAGCCCAAGGGTCATGCCAAAATTGGGTGAGTCACCAAGATTCTGGCATACCCGCCTAGTTTGTAATTTGAACTTCCGTTTCCTGCCCGTTCGTCTCACCGACCCATTGGTTCCCAGTGCCACCCTTCACCATATTGACCCACGTGGTACTCACCCACTTTGTCTATTTCATCACTGCCCAGCCCAGTCGCCCTTGGTAAACCCTGCTACACAGCATTTATAAAGAGTTCTTAATGTACAATGTCCAGTGCCTGTAATATACAATATCACATGATTTTAATGTACAATGTTCTGGGCCCAGCCCTTACACCAGCATAGAAGGGCTTGAAACATCGAAAGCACCTTCCAGCTCTCTTCAGCACCTCCACCATTGAGTGATGCAGCCGTGACTGGTTGGTGATAGGCTTCCCCTCCATGGGATCGCGAATGTCTGTGATGGGCTCAAAGTCGCAGTCCCCATGGGCCTATGTACCACTCTTCATGTCAGTATGAGAAACCTTGTGAACTATTCCCCCACGACCTCTCGGTCTTGTGTGCAAAGTGGGTTTTCCCCTATTGTCCACCCGTAAAGCATGATGCTTGTGGATGACTTTGTTGGGGCCAAGGTTATTACTCGTAATGTTCTTGCCAATGCGACTGTTGTTCAGGCATGAGCCATATGCCTTATATTCCTGGTCATATGTGGGTCCCACTCTGTACAAGTGAGCCCTCAGGCTTGCGCACATGGCCCACTGCTCATCATCCTTGTTTAATAAGCATTTCTGCTTGATAATAGGATGGAGTCCTGTATTCAATGCATGCAACTTGGAAAAGTCATCCATATCATTCTCACACTTGAGAAACATTTGTTCCAAGAGCTGCATATATTTAATTGTGTTGGGACCCAAGGTTCCTGCCTTTGTAAAGGCTGCTATCTCAGACCTAATTTCGAAGTCTGAGCGTTTATGATCATAAAGTATCTCCATGCCATACTTAAACTGTTCCCATGACAATTGAAATTCTGGCTGTGAGAGCACTTCAGCATCAATGGTTACTCCCCACAAATGGCTCAGTTGTGCGAGCAGGCTATGCTTCACTGACTCCTCAAGAGTATTCGGTGCAATCCATCCCCATTGGGTTTATGGTGCTACAGTGGTTTTGAAATATATGATGATTTCTGCAACCACTTTGTCAATGTCTACTTATCCTCATTCCATTTTGGGGGTTTAATGCCTTGACTGTTTATCTTAGGCATGCTCATCTGAGGTTCCCTCTCAGGATATAGATATGCAGGGGCGAAGGGCACTCCCTGCACCACCGTCAGATACCCCTGACCCAGGTATCCAGGTTCCATGGGGTTATAATCGGCTAGCGGTGGTGGTGGCCCATCCACTGCCACGTGGAGCCCTACGGCCACCGAAGCAACTTGCTCCTAGTGCGGTGGCTCAGCAACTTGCATGTAGCTCAGCGGGGGCCCAAACAACCTCTCGAATTCCTCTGAGTCTGGTGGCTAGGAGGACTCTCCATAAGGTTGTGCTGAGGCCGCCGGCTGCCTTGATGCTACTGCCGCCTATTGTACCCTCTCGGGCTACTGATACTAATGCGCCACATGTGGCTGTGGGTAGTGCTGCGCCCGGTAGGCTGTCGGGTCTGGACCGAAGGGGGAAAGCTCTTGCAGCCTCTGAATTTTTTGTTGTGTAGTCTGCAGTGGAGGCTGCATCCCTCCTTGTCCAGTCTGGCCCATTGTAAAGGGCGTCACAGGGGGCCTTGGCGCCGGTGCTGCCTGTGGTGCCGGAGGGATCAGCACTAATGGGCCAGCTAGTGCAGGCACAATCCCCTCCTCAGGGACCCTCCTGCCCGTCCTTTGGATGGCCTACCACTCTGTGGCTGCATCTTGGCTCTCGGCACATGTATTCCTAGTGCAATCTACTGCGCTTCAAACAAGCTGTGCAACTTCGCTGGGATGCACTGTAGGGCGTCCAGGGGGATTGTTGCATGATATGGGGCTCGGCCACCCATTGGATGGTAGTATCCCTTGTAGTATACACCACCAAATTTATCGTGAAATGCCCCAAGAGTATCCCAGAAGCCATGGGCATCCTATATCACAGGTGCATGCACTATTGGTACGGGACCCCTGGCCATCCCTCAGGGCTCCCAAGCCCGGATCTGCCCTCTAGCTCTCAGCTGCTACCTATGCTGCTGGTAAATTGGATCAAGTTTCCCCATCTTGTAGGTAATCTCCTGGGGGTCCTGTCTAGAGCTGCTCTCCCCTAGGGAAGGACCTTGGGGTTGTCGGCCTGCACGTTGAGATTCCTGAAACTGTAGGAAGTCAGTGTAATCTTCTTCACCCATTATAGCCAATAGTCGGGCAGTCTCATCAGCTTCTGCCCTTGCCTTTTCCAAGGCCGTTTCTTGCTGTTTACCAATAGCATAAACTTCCTTCCTTTCTTGAGGAATGGGGATGGCTGGTGTGCCTATTGATCCAATATACACAACCTCATCATTTATAGTAGAGTCTCCAATATCTGCACGGGTACGGAGGTGTGTACCATAAACAGGTTCCACTGGAGCTACTGTAACAATAACATTACCTGGTACTTTTCTCTGTGTTCCACGGGGTTCCTCCCCTGCCTTGCCAGGCTGCTTCTTGGCCTTCTCAGGTTGTTTCTTCTCTTTCAATGGCTTCATCTCCTTTACTGGTGGAGTAGTCTTTTCAGGCAGTTTCGTCTCCTCAGACAGCTGCAGTGCCTTCTCAGGCTATTCTCCGCCAAATCGTGCGGGCTGGTTCACTCCACTTTCGCCACTACTCGACTCATCAGCCCATCTGGCCATTTGCCGAGTTTGGCCCCTCTCAAGCTCAGTGAAAACCTGAGCCTGCACTATAGGTTCCAACTCGTTGGGCACCTTCTTGGTCTCGACACGCTGCACCTTTTGGCTATTGCCTATGGAAAAGAACCGATGGATCTTAGCCTTGCGCTGGCGTTTATGAGCTCGCTTGCACTCATACTTATTGGGATTCAATTTCCTATCCCACTCATGCTGAAGAGCCTTCAACTCTCTGCGCTGGCTGCCTCTCTGAGCTTTTCGCTCATCCAAGTGCTTTGCACGGGCAAACCGTTCCCGGTTGCCAGCGTGCCGCCTTTCCTTTTCCACTCTATGTACTTGCGCTTGTGTCGACATGTCTCCCAGTAATGGGGAAGCGTAGGATGAGAATGACAACTCACAGATCTCCTCCCACCTTTTGTGGGGATCGTTGGGGTCTGGTCTTTCCGGACTCCCTTCGCTCAAGTCCCAAGGCTCAGGAATGTGTCTGAGCGTGAAGGCCATTTTTGCAGGCCAATTCTGGTCCTCCCGGGCAATATGGTCTGCCATTCCGGGGCCATACCATCTTTGAATCCTCACCAGCCTCGCGGTGGTTAATCTTTCTCCAAACCTTTTAGAGGCCATTTTCCAGCCTTCATCCAGGTCACTAATCTGATCATTGTGGAATTTGGTCTACATAACTCGGCATGGCTGCTGCCAACTGTAAGGTTGTGACGGAATTACATGGGGAGTCCGTTTACTGCTTCGATTTTTCCCCCTGTTCCCAAAGGCCTCTATTGGGAACATTATTCTCTTGAATTATGTTAATTGGCGACCCAATTAAAGGCCCTAGTAGATGGGATTAGGGCCTTGAGAGGACACTTTTATTTGGGTGATTTCTGGCCAGCTGCAATACTTTACGGCAACTTGGGGGACGGCTGTATTTTGCACGGTTGACTTTGGCTGTTTTTGGACTCACGGCCGGCGACCCAGGACGCGGTGCGCCCTGCTATACAAATGACATGTGGTCGTGTGATCAGCAATCCAGTTTGCTTGTTGTTTCTGGCAAACGTCTCCAGATCGCGCGGATCGGACCACAATCCGGCGCGACCAAGCTTGCAACCACCCAAAACCCAATGGCCGTGCACTCAGCGACCTTCCAGGGATCTGGCCCCACCACCTAGGAGTGCACCGAGCGCGCGCCTTGAGCAAGCTGCGGCCAATCGCGGCCGCGCGGGCCATTTCTGGCCATCCGAGCGACAAGGCGGCGGCGCGACGCGCGAATTGAAAACCAGCACCCCATCAACGGGTTTCGAAGCACGGAAGCTGAGGCGAACCGCGGCGGAGGGCTGCAAGCGAGAGAAAGAGTGGGGCGGCCCAAGCATTGGGTCGCCATTCGACGGGTCGGAGGAGGTAGACACGGGTACCGGGCCAGCGACCGCCGAATCGAGCTATCGATCGGCGAATCGCCGCGGCAAAGCCGGCGCCCGACGGCAAGAGGCCTTTCCAGGCCTTCGCGGCGGAGTTTGGACGAGCGCGAAGCGAGCGCGACCCGCGCCACGCGTTGAGGCAGCGGGTCGGCAGCGGCGGAGCACCCAGGCACCTCGGAGGGGGTAGTCAGCTGCATCACGGCACCGGTCTGATGTCAGAGGGGCATCGCGGCACCCCCCCAGCGGCAGTACACCACGCAGTGACAACGGCACCGGTACAGCACGCAGCGGGCACGGTGCGCGCTGACGCAACGCTACGCAAGCTGACACAACACCCCAGAGTGGCGCGCGAGGGGCGTAGGCTGATGCAGCACTACGCAGGGTGACACAACACCCGGAGCGGCACACGGCAGAGCCTGGCGGCCACCACAATGCTAGGAGGAGCCCAATAGAGCCATTACAAGTACTGAGGCCTCTACTACCGTGCTAAAGTACTATGCCAAGGCCAGTACTACACCAAGTACTACACCAAGGCCAGTACTGCACCAAAGCCAGTACTGCACCAAAGTACTATATCAAGGCCAATATTGTCTGAAGTACTGCACCAATGGCCAGTACTTAAGAGCTTGAAGAGGCAATTGGACTACTCAAGTTGTGGCCTCAAGGAGACCAAAGGAAAACTCCAAGGAGTTGTGGCCCCTTTGAGGTGGGTTGGCTGCTCATTCCTGCATAGGTCCAAGTAGTTGGGGGAAGGAGTATGCACAAGCGGGCCCCTACTAAGGGACTGTGTACCCCCAGCCTTGGACCCAACCCGCCTTGAGGGTTGGTAGAGCTTACGAACGTCCTAAAAGTGGGCCAGCCTTCACCAATAGGGTGTGACCGAGGGGCCGTCGTGATCCCCGGCTGGTAAGGCACTAGGCCACCCACAGTTCTTCCCTGCCCCAGGCTAGGGGCGATTGCAACAACATTAGGATTCTCCCTGGAATCCTAGTACTATAGCCAGTGAGGGGAGAACCGTGACTATTAAGGACTACGTCTTAGGGGATCCTGAGATTGAGGAGTTCCAATAGCTCCTAGTCAACAACTGCGCCAAGACACAGTATAGCCAGTATCCAATCTACCCACTGTTAGACTGCTTGAGACATTTCTGAGCCGAGAGCCAGAATTTCTATCTCTGTTGTAGTCAAAGGAGAGAGAGATGGCGGACTCTCGTGAAGCACAGAATGGACGGAACGACATGGACATCGATGTGTGTTGTATAGGATCCGTCCATCCACCTATAGCTTCATCGAGTACTGTAGAACCGTCACCTTCTTTCAGTCAGCAGAGACCAGTATCGACAACTGCTTTAGCAGTAGCAGAGCAGACTGCCATTCAAGCAGCCCAGCAGAGTGTTGTGGCCGGACAGCAGGCTCACGAGGCTACTCGAGCCAGTATAGCTGTTGTCCAACAGAGCGTTGCGGCGGGCCAGCAGGCCCAACAGGCGACTCTTGTAAGCGCTACAGCACTACAGAGGACTCATGAGTTGGAAGAGGCAGCAAACAGGACGTTGACAGAGGTTCAAACAGGGATGCAGATGTTGCATTAGGATCAGATGGAGATGCACAGTATTGCTCATAGTTCTGCGGCACGGAGTTCAGAGGCCGTTCGTATAATGAAGGAGCTTCAACAAGCTCGCTTGGAGGATCAGAAGGACTTCCAGTCTTGATTGAAGCAGTTGGAAACTGCATTGAGGAGACAAATGAGTATCTCGGACGGAGCGGTGAAGAGGCTTGATTCCGTCCAGCAGGAGTTGAATACCGCTCAGAGTGAGTCGAGATCACTGAGACAACAACTTCAAGAATCGAGTTGGAAGTTGTCCAATCTTTCTGAGCAACAGACGCGAGCACAGTAGGTGCAGGATCAGCGGTCAGCCAAAGCATCTGCTCATGAGACGACCATCATGCAGTAGGCAGAGGAGATAGCAGCGCGTTTTGATCAGTTGCAGTGTCAGGCATCTAGGGGACAGGCTAGCACTTCACGACCTATTCCCACATCCAGGATGACCCCGCCTAAGCCCATGCAGATAGAGCCTTCAGCCCCGTCTGCACAGCCCTGGGTGTTCTCTCAGCCTTTGGAGAAGGCCCATGAGTCGTTATTCAACGTGTCAATTAGACCACCAGAGCCACTGGCGCTTACAGGAGACAGAGACCAAGACATCGCCTGTTGGTTGAATATGGTGAAGGATTATTTGGCTCTTGTTCAACCAAGTGAGCCGCAGGCAGTGTCCTATGTCATTCTTCGGCTGCAGAAGAACGCCAGGTGTTGGTGGGAGGCAGAGTTGGCTTCACAAGGTAGACACAGGCCGGACACGTTGGAGGAGCTGATGATGCTCTTCGGGCCCAGTTTGAGTCCCCTGTCCGTGAAAACAGAGCTCGAGCTGAGCTATTGAGGTTGCAGCAGAGGTCGACAAAGATAGCGAGCATGTACATGGCTTGCATGAAGACATTGCTGACAAAGGTCCCCGGCTATGATTACAAGACAGCACTACAGTAGTGGATATTGGGATTGAGGCAGCCTTTTAGACTGGAGGCAGTAAAAGCTTACCCCAAGTCTCTTGCGGAGGCAGAGGCCCTGGTATGTAGACTAGAGGACGCCATGGAGTTTTGCAAGGGCGGACGTGAGGATTCGTCCAAGCAAAAAGCTTCAGGATCAGGCAACCAGGACCAGCAAAAGAAAAAGAGCCAGCAATACAGGCAGATGGGTGGACCAAGGGATAGTGGGAAGAGTTTCCAGCAGCAGCAGCCGCCAATGCAGAGGAAACAATTCATTCCGCCAAAACAGTTTACCAATCAGTATCCTTCGACCAGTGGTCAGGGGCAAACTAGTCACCAGCCCTATCCCCCGCATCCCTCAGGTGTTGTTACATTCCCTCCCAACACCAGGAGGAACGATGGGTCTGACCATCGTGGAAAGGGCAAAAGCGGCCAGAGGAAGCCCAAGGTGGCAGTGCTAGCCACCAGTGAGTAGTTGAGAGGATTGGCCGATCAGTTGGATCGGGACTCCCAATTCGGGAGGCTACACAACAGGCAGCCGGGTTGGATTCCGATGTTTCCCCGCGTCCGAGGCCGGGAAACTGACTGGCTCCCGCTCTGGCCAGTCAAGACTGCATCGGGAGCTTTTGGGATAGCCTAGTTAGAGGGGCTGTACCCAGTATCATACGCTCAGCTACGGACAGAGGAAGCACTATAGGAGATGGGGGAAGTGGAGGCGCAGGAGGGAGAGACGACGGTACCGTCGGAGACGCCGAGCTGCAGTATTAGTCTCAGCACGACAAAGGGAGGTAGCACCTTCAAAGTCCATTTCATTCATGGAGAGGACCCCTACGTCATTGATTCAGAGGATTGAAATGACACCGGTTTCTGCTAAGGGCACCCCAGACCCTAAACCGAGTGTACAGGACCAACTGCTTCTGGTGGTAAAAGCGGTGGTGAACGGCACACGTGTGTCGGCATTAGTGGACAGTGGCGCCAGTTGCTCCTTCGTCAGCGACCAATTGAGGACCCGTCCACCATTGCATTTCGTTGGGGCTTATTCTTCGTTGGAACTTGCCAATGGAGAGACAGTAGTCTCCACCGGGATAGCCCCATATGTGCTGTTATGCATCGGGTCAGCACAGAGCCGCATTTCACTTACAGTTGTGCCCATGATGGAGGGGATTCAGGTCATCCTTGGATGGGATTGGCTTGACATCGCAAATCCCCTGGTGGATTGGAGGGCAAACTCCTTGGTGATCAGAAGTGGTAGTGATTTAGTAGTGATCAAAGGAGTTAAAGTGGAGAGTGCGACTCAGTGCCAGATTACTGACAGAGGTCTACCCGGTCTTCAGCGCAGTTTTACATTCCTCAGAAACATGCCAACTACGCAACCTTGGAGAGAGCAGTTCGCCCGGCTTAGCTCACCCACATTTTGGGAATATGAGCCATCTGCATAGTGGACGCATGTGGATGCGGGGCGGACATTGCCAAGGACGGCAGATGCTCCCCAGGGGGGAGTAGTTGACATGGAAAATCCAGAGAAAGTGGTTTCCCTATCTTGAAAATCGTCAGGGGTGAAGACCATAAGAACAAAAATCGATTTTATGTCGATAAAGCAGGCGGTGAGATGGGCCAAGAAGATAAACGAGCCCATGTTCTTGTGTCTCCTTCAAGCCAATTCACAGCCGGATAATGGGAGTAAGAGGAGAAAGGCCAAGGCAGGGGCGGCTAAGGGCACTATAGAGGGCGAGAGACGCCGAACATTTCGGTGGTCCAAACCAGTGACCCAGGAGGTACCTGTAGAGCAGGTGATACGGACGAAGGTGGAGGAGGCTGATCCCGCCATCAGGGACAGATTGGCAGAGACATTGGAGGAATACAGAGATGTCTTCCCTGATAAACTCCCACATGGGCCTCCGCCCAAGCGAGTCATCGATCACGAGATTGAGATGATACCAGGGGAAGCACCGCCTCATAGAAGTCCTTATAGACTGAGCAATGCTGAACTTGATGAGATGAGGAGGCACATCGATGCACTCTTGGAGCAGGGCTGGATCCGACTGAGCTCTAGTCCGTATGGAGCTCCAATCTTGTTCATCCCGAAGAAAGACGGGAAATGGAAGATGTGTATCGATTACCGGGCTCTGAACAAGATTACAGTAAAAAATAAGTATCCTCTACCAAAGGTCGAGGAGCTATTGGACAGACTTCATAGAGCTCGTCACTTCACGAAGATTGACCTTTCCTTTGGTTATCACCAGATCAGAGTGAGAGCGTCAGATATTCACAAGATGGCCTTCGTGAGTCGTTATGGCTTCTATGAGTATGTGGTGATGCCCTTTGGATTGTGTAACGCCCCAGCGACGTTCCAGAGGATCATGAACACAATTCTTCGAGACGGCCTTGACCAATTCGTATTGGTGTTCCTCGACGATATTTTGATATACAGCCGGATATTAGAGGAACACATTAGACATATCCGGGCAGTGTTGGATCGACTTCGGTCGGAGAAATTGTATGGACATCTAAAGAAGTGTGAGTTCTTTAGGACTGAAGTCGAGTACCTCGGGTTTGACATGGAGGCAAGTGGTGTGAAGCCTTCATTGTCCAAGGTCGAGGCAATTCTGAATTGGCCTACCCCTGAGAGCGTCACATACATCCCATCCTTTTTAGGGCTGACTAACTTCTACAGGAAGTTCATCCGATGGTTTAGTGAGATTGCAGCCCCACTGACAGACCTCATGAGGAAGAATAGATAGTGGAAGTGGAGTGATATAGAGGAGCAGGCATTCAACCGACTGAAGACAACTATGGTGACAGCACCCATTCTTCAGCTACTAAACTTTGACCAAGAATTTGTAGTAACAACGGATGCCTCAGAAGTATCAGTTGGAGCCATCCTCTAGCAAGACTTTGGCAGTGGACTTCAGCAGTGGACTTCAGCCTATCTGTTATGAGAGCCGAAAGATGAATCCTGCTGAGACTCAATACAGTGCTCACGAGCAGGAAGTATTGGGTATTGTGTGGTCGGTTGGAAAATGGAGGCATTACTTGGCCTGCCACCACTTCACTATCAAGACGGACCGCGACAGTCTGAAGAATTTGCCAAACCAACCGTTGGTTAATAGGAGGGTTTGGAAATGGGTTCAGATCTTGCAGGGATATGATTGCGACATTGTTCACATTCCGGAAAAGAACAACCCTACAGTCTTCCTATCCCGCCGGAGTATCCGGGACATTCGCAGTATGGTGGATGTGCGGGCGCAGGAAGAGTCGTTGGTCCAGAGATTGAGGCTAGGAGAGGATAATCAGTCTGGCAACGCTATACAGAGGAAATTGGACAACGTATTTAAGAAGTCTAAGTTGGAGATTCCTCAGATAGAGGGAAACGACAAGGGAGTTCATTCTTTATTCATGACATCCGCATGAATAACTTTGGATACATCTCTGAAGGAGCAAATAGAGAGAGGATATCAAGAGGACGTGCAACGGGATGACATCATGAGACAACTAGATTCGTCCCAGGTACAGACCGTTCGCATAGGCACCCATGTCTATTGGAAGGCTCATGGATTATTAGAGGTGCGCAGCAGAGAGGAGGACATAGAGGTACACCGATGGAGGGTGGTCATACCTGATGCACCAGAGGTTAAGAGGAGAATCATGGGGGAGTTACATATAGTTCCCTACTCTGGACATTTAGGATATCACAAGACGCTCAAGAAGGTTCAACAAAACTTTTATTGGCCAGACCATACAGTGGATGTTAAAGACTTCGTTCTTAGGTGTTAGGTCTGCCAGATGGAGAAGAGCATCCATAGAGTACCAGCAGGACTCCTACAACCGTTGAAACTCCCTGAGGAGAAATGGGTTGACGTCAGCATGGACTATATCATGGGATTAACGGTCAGTGAGCAAGGACACAATGGAATTCTGACGGTAGTAGACCGAGCTACAAAGATGGTATATTTGATACCGGTGAAGCAGACTATTACGGGAGCAGAGACCGCTCAGCTCTACTGGGACAACGTTGGAAAACACCACGGAATTCCAGGTTCCATTGTTTTGGATAGAGATCCCAGATTTGTGTCCAAGTTCTGGCGAGAACTTTGGAGAGTATTCGGGAGTCGGTTGAGGATGTCCAACGCACACCACCCACAAACAGATGGACAAACGGAGATGACAAACATGGTGGTAGAGATGGTCCTCCGATGCACCATACATGAGTCTTCATCAGAGACAGCGGACTGGGAAAAATCCCTCTCGATAGTGGAGTTCGTCATGAACAACAACGTCTCCTAGTCTACGGGGTACACGCCATTCTACCTGAACTATGGTTATGAGCCGTGTACACCCATTGACTTGATTCGGGATGTAGACACCACGCGTTTTGAGGGTGTCAATATTTTCGTATCCCGAATGCAGAAGACCTTCAAGCGGGCAATGCAGTATGTCCATCAGGCTCAACAACGACAGAAGTCCCTCACCGATCAGCGGCAAAGAGAGCAGGTGTTCCATAGTGGAGATTAGGTGCTTCTTAGCACACAACATTTGACGTTGAAGAACGCACCTATTAGCAAGCTAAGGAAGAGGTTTGTAGGTCTATTTTTCGTGACCCGCAGAGTCGGACCAGTGGCCTACGAGTTAGATCTTCCTACTTCATGAAAGATCCACAGGATTTTTCACACGAGCTTGCTACGACCATTCCGAATGTTGAGGTGGACGCCCGCGACTGTTACTAAGACAGAGGAAGAAGTCGAGCCTGAGGATGATGAGCCATGTGACGTAGAGAAACTTCTGCGGTGGCATTGGAGAGGACCCAATCAAAGGGGGTTAAGAGAATATTTAGTCCTTTGGAAGGACTGGTCGATTGACGACGCTTCCTGGGTGCCCGAAGAGTATTTCGATCACCCAAGGGAATTGAGGAAAATGATCGCCCAGGACAAGCCTATTGAAGACCCTAGTTAGTTCTACAATCGGGTAATGGTAGAACGTACTGATTTATGGGAGCCAGTGTTTTCGAGGGCGAAAAATTTCCCCAAGGGGTGAGTAGTGTGACGGAATTACATAGGGAGTCCGTTTACTCCTTCGATTTTTCCCCCTGTTCTCTAAGGCCTCTATTGGGAATATTATTCTCTCAAATTATGTTAATTGGTGTAATTACCGGTGCCCTCAATAGGCAGCACAGCAGCCAGCCCACTCGCGGATGCCCGGAAGAGGATGCGTGCGTTCACTCGGCCCTCGCGGCCACACGTCGGACTTGACCCCAAGCCAAGCATTCATTACAAAGCATGCTATTCTTTTATAGGTGCTCCCTCAATCCCCCAGAATTAGAATGTACTCCCGCTGATGGACAGCTTCACCGCTGTCATCCAGATTCGCACCGATCGCTACTGACCTCCCGACCGATCCTTCCAGAATGAAATCCCATGAACTCCCTATGATATCTTCACCCCGTTCCTCACCCTAAATCCTGGCACCCTTCCCTCCACCAATCCTCTAGGCCGGCCTACCTAGACCCGTCCGCCCGCCGGCGTTCCTAGGGCCCCTACCCTGTACCCCTTTCCCGTCTACCGCACTCCCTACCCGTTACCTTCACCCACTTCCCTATTCCTGACCGACCCCCACAGCCCCTTCATCCCACAGACCCACTTCCATACGTGCTCCATTTCTCAATTTAATGCTACACTCCTTACAACACCCCCTCCCTTAAGTCTGAGCCTCCGGGCTCAGCCGGCATCCCTTTATCTTGTAATCTTCCCATTGCAATCCCTCCATTACATCCCCTTCATTGCAGGAACCCATCCAGGGTGCGATCGCGCTCGTACAAGGTGGGCCCGCGAACGCGATGGTCGGCCACACTCGCCGGGCCGAACGCCAGTGCCCGTATATGTACACCCCTCCTTTGGGCCCGCGAGTTACTCACCTCCTGCCTATCCACCTAGCCTGAGCCCGGCGCGCGACTTCCCTTTGATGAGCGGCTCGACCAAAATCCCCCTCCGACGGCCCTTCGCAGAACCCCAATTCACTCCATCCTCCGCTCCAGCAATCGTCAGCTCCCGCCTGGTCATGAATGGCGCGGTCGATATCGCTCTGCCACCATTCGGACCGTCTAATGACTTCCGCGATTACATCAACATACTGCCGCAAGGTTCGGTCGTGGAGGGATCCCCGCCCGGGTTCTGATTGCACCCTTGGCACCGCATCACCCGGCAGTACCTCGCGATCCTCGTCAGACGCCCACACCGCCACCCGAGCTGAACCTCCGGACAACCGCCCCTCCACGTTATCGATCCGCCTATGTACATTGTCCAGCTCCCGCCGCACTTGCCTCAGCTCGGGGAAGATCCTCTCCAACACCTCCCCGCGGTCGGCGGCAGCGTCGGGCTTCCCTGGCGTTGTAGGTCCCAGCGCCACTGGCAACCGCAGCTCAGGGAGAACCTCCCCTCCCGACGGGATCCGAGCATGCGCCTTCATGCTGGCGTCCTGCGAGCACACCTCCCACGGCTCCGCCTCCAGCTCGGCCATCGGCCCACGCCGGGAATACAGTGGGCGACCCTCCATCAGCTCGTCGGAGTGCGGCCGGCGCCTTGCGGGCGGCCCTCACTACTCGGGGAACGAACCCCTTGACTTGGTGGCTAGCGAACGTGCAATTGCGGTTGCCGACCTTCACTTTAACGGCACCACGTTGGCCTACCCACGTCACACAGTATGGACCCACCCATCGCGCACTCAGTTTGTGGGATCGCACCTCACGATGTACCAACACATCATCGCCCACAGCAACTCGGGGTCCCTTCCGTTTACCCGTCATGTGTACCGCACTTTTCCGGGCCGCAACCACCCGCCGGAGTTCGACCAGCCGTGCAACGTGATCCGCTACCTCTTCCGATTCCCCCAGAACTTCGCCCCGGTCGTCATCCGTCAACTGGCATTGCTCTCGGACCGCCAGTTCCAATGGACCCCATGGAAAGATGCCCGTCATCAGAGTAAGGGGGCTCTTGGGGCAATCCCTGGTTACTATGGCATTGACGGCAAACACGGCGCCCGCCAGGGAAACGTCCCACTCCTACCCCGAATTCACCTTAACGCAATCTGGTCAGAATTTCGCGGTTCGCCCTTTCCACCTTCCCGTGGCTCTGAGGATAATACGGGGCTGACCAAGACATCGCAATATTCCAGTGCGTGCAGACGTCTCAAAATTCTCCCAAGAAATGCGTGTTATTGTCAGTTTGGACCTTACGGGGCAATCCAAACTGGAACACGATTTCGTTAACGAGGAAATGTGCAGAGTTCCGCGCAGTTGCCACCACGTAAGCTTTTGCCATGACGAACCCGGTCAGTCCGTCCACAGCCACAATGAAACACGAGTGCCCCTGACTGGTCTCGGGCAGCCCGAGCACCCAATCGACTTGCAGCCATTCCCAAGGCTGCGTCGCGATCACCGCCCCCAACGGATGAGCCGCCTTCCGAGGCGCGTGGCGTTGGCATACCTCACACTCAGACACCCACCAATTGACGTCCTCTAACATGGTTGGCCACCAAAACTGCTTGGCCAACCTCCGCAACATGGCCTCCTTGCCAAAGTGTCCGCCGAGCACCGAGTCATGCCCTTGGAGCAGTGCATTAGGCACTTCGTGTTCCAACAAACACAGCACCTGTCCTTGCACGGGCAATTGTTTGAGTAACCGCCCCCCCACGATGCAATACTCCAATGGCTGAGGATTCGCCAGCACCCATTCCCCAATCTCTTTATACCAAGGACTGCTCATAAAGCGGTGAAACTCTGCGGGAATTTCCAGATCCCTCGCCGCGAAACACAAGTCGGCTACCACTGCGCTGGATTCAACGCTCTTTGAGGTTACCAATCGCGAGAGTCCATCCACATTACCATGCTGCTTCCCTGCCCGCGAAACCAACTCTAGATCATATTCCCCCAAAATGACTTGCCAACGCGCAATGCGGCCAGTATGGCCCTCCTTCTGTAGAAGCCCTTTGACCGGCTTGTGATCCGTGTGAACCAAGCAGCGATTGCCCAACACGTAAGGGCGGTACTTCACCACTCCCACGACCACCGCCAGACACTCCCGCTCAGTCGTTGAGTAATTCTGCTCAGCCCCGGTCAACACTCGCGAATGATAAGCGACGGGGCGCTCCATGCCCGTGTGATTCTGCGACAACACACACCCCACCGCAACCACACTGGCATCGCAATGGAGAATGAAGGGGCGAGAAAAATCGGGTTTCGCCAGAATCGGTGCCTCGCACAATCTCAGTCGCAGCTGGTCAAACGCCGTCTGATGCTCCGATCCCCAGTCCGAACTCGTCACTTTGCTCCTTGCTCCCATGGCAGCCACTAGTTGACTCAGTGGCCTCGCGATTTCGCTGAATCCCCTTACGAAACGCCAATAATATCCCACCAAACCCAAGAACGATTGGATCTGTTGGTGAGTAACGGGAATCCCAAAGTCACGGACCGATGAGATTTGTCCTGGACCGTCCCCAATCCCTCCCATGAAAGCGTGTGTCCGAGGAACTCGAGTTGCTCAAAACCAATGTGCGTTTTGCTAGGTTTGAGCTTAAGCTTAAATGCCCATGTGCACTCCAGAAATTGGCGCAAATCCCCAGCGACTCCGTCCTCCCCCTTATGCGCCATGCCCGCGTTGTCTACGAATGACCTCACCCGTTCCAGCGGTCCGTACGCGGCCTCCATGACGCGCGAGTACCGGGGTGGCCCATTACACACCCCAAAGGGAAGGACGTTCCACACGAACACCCCTAGAGGCATGAGAAAAGCTGTCAAGGGCCTCGAAGCCTCGTCCATTTCCATCGCGTAATACCTGCTGTAACCGTCGATGCTGAAGTACAGCGGAGCGCCGGCCAATTCCTCCAATATCTCGTCGACCCGCGGCAACGGAAAAGAATCGGGTAGCGTCGCACGGTTCAGTGCCACAAACGTGCAGCACAGCCTCAATTCCCCATTCTCCTTGGGAGGCAGCGTCACCCCAGAAAGCCACTCAGTCTC